>VUJU01005502.1:0-13583 GCA_009835225.1 Aphis craccivora
GACATTGAGTGAATCATATTATATTTTGTTGTTAATATAATAAAATATATTTTAGACTAAAATTTATTTCCCAGTTTTTATTCTTTCCTTGGTCAATGGTCACTCCTACGGGCATGCTGTAGTACCTATAAACTATAAAGTATATACACACACGTCACACGTATTATATATACATACGAATCGCGTGATTTTAAATCGCGGAAATCGTACCGTTTATTTTTAGATTGACCGTCGCTGCTATAAGTCCGTAGGTATTATGTGTGTAATATATACGACGTGTACCCTATACGTACCGGCACTCGCGGTGATAAGATACGTATAATAATAGGTACTTAATAAGTAAGATTATACGTGGCACCCGGTGCAGTACACTGTTCGGAAGCCGGAAACGAGTTACAATTCACTATATTATATAAAATACATATTATACACGGCTATATATTATGAATGTTATCTGACATACCTGGCTTCGACCGTTATCGTACACGCCAACGCCACCGGTGAGCAATCCTTGTTTGTGCGTTTTTTTTAATACCTTTTTATATGTAAATTATCGTCAACGGCGGTCGGGAACGGCTGCGGGCCTTGTTGAGGGATGGTGGTGGTGGTTTCGGGTATAGTTGTGTGGATAAACAAAGGACGATTAATTTCGACTTGTTCGGATAAGCCACTCTCTGTATACAAAACGATTGCCGAGAAGATAGAGGTTAAAATGTTGACGATTAACACACAAGTCTAATAATATATATTTCAGGCACTTAATAGAGCTAGATTCAGTGGTTATGGAAGTCTTATATATATGCATACCGTAGCAGTACTAGTACATATATTATAATAGTGTAGAACAACGCTCATTCTTTTTATAAAACACAAATTTTTACAATTTAATATTTGACATACCAGGTTTAAAAATGAAAATATCATACAAAAAAAACGAGAGAACTATTCGATGATATGTCAATTCATTTTAATATTTAAGCTAAAAACCCAATTTGAACTGCTGAGCGTGAATATATTGGCATATTGTGCGTTAGTACGACGGATACAACACATGTACCTATACCTACCAAATGTGACGTCCTCTTAAAACAAAAAAACTATTGAAATTATATTTGATAAATTTGATTATTATACATTCATTTTATAATATTGTTTATCAATTTATCAATTTTATCATATACGAGTACGTAGTAACAAGTAGGTAGTTCTATAATTTAATATATTATACAAAATGAAATTCAGAATTAAAATTATTATTGTAATATTTTATACCTACTTGTTTTTAATGTAAGTACTTTAATTTAATTATGATTGCTACAATAATTGCTTCTATTTATTATGTATATAGGTATTATGATTTATGCGAGTACTTACCAATATTAATAATTATCAATATAAATTGTTGTATATATTTTACTAATGTTAACTGTCCATATTATATTTTCACCAGCAATAACTTAATGGCATTCCCTCATACCACAATAATATGATTATGTCTAAAAATGTTAAATTTTGAGGCGATCAATCATTTCTAAACCAATTCTCTCCATAAAGTGTTCCGTTCTACTAAAAACTTAAAAGATAATTGTTACAATTTTTTATATCGAATTTTTATTAGTTAGTATTTACATTAAGCTGTATCGATAATATAATATTTTCAAAAGTAGTTTTACAACGGAATTTAAATCTGTAATAAATTGGCGATACACCGATAAACATGTCTGGTTTCGAAGTCGTTATAGTCCACTCGTCGTTTTTTATTCAGGAAATTATGTCTTGAGCTCAGGTCCGAGAATCCAAAATAAACAATAATGTTAATGATCTATGTTTTCAAGAAAAGAAACTAGGTAATAATAATACACTATCTCGTCCGTTACCGTATTTCGTATGGAACGCGCGCGTTATAGGTAGGTAAAATGTATAGATACGATAGTCTCGTTTAGACGATTTACAAATAATAATAATGATGATGATGATGAAAATAATAATAATAATGTAATAAAAAATAATCATTAATTCAACATCGTAAATTGTATTTTTCAACGCTGGGCTGGCACGAGAACTAATTGGAGATTTCAACCATTCACGCATAATAATGTACATATTACGTATATATACAATATACATATACAATTATTAATACGGGTGGCTCCCAGTACGTTTTAGTCGTTTTACCCGTAACCACGGGGCGTCCGCTGGCCATCGTCCCTAATTTTTTTCTCTGTTTTTTTATTCGTTATTATTATTTACGTTTTTAATGTTTGTATAAAAATTCGAAGCATATAATAATGTGTATGTGCCCGTTTATAGTGTATACTCACGACACAGTGAATGGAACGCCCGAGTTGTGTGCGTGCGTGTGATGTGAATAAAACGTGGCGAGTTGGATTTTTTTGTTCCTCGCAAACTCGCCGACAAACGAGAGTCGTCGGGGGCCATTGGGTACTGCACATACAGTGCACAACAAATATTAATGGGCAATTTTTGGGTTAATTTTTAACAATAGTCTGTATTTTTTACGACTGCGCATAAAAAAGTGTCAAAATAGTATTTTTTGCTGTTCGTACAACACAAAGACATAGCGCCCTGCTGCAGCACATTATTACCGGGATTGATTTGTAACGCATACAACCCGGTTTTTTTTTTATCCGTCTTTACATAACGAGCACAGTGTGCGATGGACAATCGATGAATGGGAACGAAAAGTTAGTCGGAAGCTACCGGATACGCGTTTATCTTTATATATAATTTGAAAACAGGTATTCGCGTAAAAAACTCGGAATGTTCGTTACACAATAATATACGATACACACACACAATATAGGCATCAGCTATACGGCGGCGGCATCCGTGTTAAACGTGTATTTTTTTACAAACCTTTTTTCACTTTTTTAAATATATAATATAGTTTGTTAAAGTAGGTGGTCCGTAATCGTGTGTTAAGTATTTTCCAATGATCATAACGTAATAATGATAGAAAAAATCGGTATTCCCTTTCGTAAAAAATCAACGAGTTTTTTATACACCAGCAGCGTGTAGAGAGCATATTTTTTGTTCGTTTCGTACGTGTTATTAAATATGGGTGGATATAAAATGGGTATTATAAAATAATATTGCACGACGAATCTCGTAGTCGATACATCATATAAATATATAATATATTATATTTAAAGGGTACCTACCTGGTTTTATATTATATAGATACCTACATCATCGATCTTCATAAAAATGTGCATAAAGGGAAGAGTTATAGCGTGGACAATATGATTAGTATTAAAAAGTCAGGCATTATAGGTGATGGAGATTTTTTTTTACGCACAGTCAATACAATATTATGTTATCATTACACTCCTATATTAATAAATTATTCTCTTGAAAGGGTAGTTAGGTACACCTACCCCAGAGGGCAGAGAATAACAAATAACAATAGTTATTAATATTGATAACAGTGTTCGCTAATATAGTAATACATCCGTTAAATATAAATATAATTAATGTTCTGCCTATGCGATAGGTACGTCTCAAAGTGTGTTATTTGTTTTTACAACACTTTTTCACAGCCATTTTAATATTTGTATTTTTTCATATTTTTAAAATCGTCATCTCCTTCCAGCCATCTAGTTCGCATTCCCACGACTGGTGTACTTGACCAATATTTGGTGCTGGTGGTTTCTTGCCATGCCGTTGGATCGGCATACTTGTAAAATTATTTGTCACTGGTGCCGTTCCCGAGGGTTGTCAGTAAATATGACACGAGTCAAAGGAACGGCCAATATTACTTGTATTACTAGTGAAGTATATCCCAGTCGTGTGAACACCGTAATCGTGCACTGGTCAAATGTACAATTATTGGCATATTTGGCGAGTACACCAGTCGTGGGAATGCGGCTGACTAGGTTCACATGGCCCCGTGTACATGCATGCCAGTTAATCGTGCACCGCGAGCTTAACTTTTGTGATAATCCACATTTCACACAGACTCGCGACCACAAAACATTGTTTATTATTCATTTTATAAAATATAGTAATTGTATTATGCATAGGTACATTCAACAAGAGAGCGCGGACGTATCAGATTCATGATTATTTCCGAGTGTCAATTAAGTCATTTGATGATCTGTTAGATGCAATTAAAAACGACTCGAAAGTAAATTAATAAGATGTAAGATATTGTATTTCACCACAAAGAAAACTTATCATTATACTCTATGGTAAGTTCATTTAAATTATTATTCGTAGAAATAAAAATAAAAATGCATAAATAATAATTTTATTATTTAAACTAAATAAAATATTAAACTTTTTTTAATCGAAAAATGTTTTCTCAACTTTGTCGATGCATACCTTTAAAGTTTAAACAAGAAATAAAAAGTAAGCAAATAGTTACAAAATAATCAACCTTTCAGCAAAATTTAAACGTATTAAAATGTTAGACATGTATCCTGGTTTAGACGCTGCTCAAGCAAACCAAATTAGGTAGGTATATCTTGTTGTGACAAAAATTTTATTTTTTTTTTTTTTTAAGTTTTTTGAACACAAATTCGTATCGAAATACTAATCATAAAGTTTTATCTAATCGCTCGTTTGATGCACGAGGACTATTCTAATTCATATTTTTAACGCTGACCTTGAAATCAAGAACAATATTGTGTTATATTATTTTGATTTTGAAAGCAATACGGCGTATTCTAAGTGGAACTAATATTACCAAAATTAGTTAAAATTTTGTTTAAAATTCAACAAATTAAATTATCTCAGTTTTTTTAAGATATTGTTTTTGAAAAAAATTAATATCAGCATACTAAATTTTTAATCATTTGGGCAATAGTGATTTACAAATTACAGTTTAAGCAAGTTGGACTATTTTAACTTCATCAAAGAGTGTTAGATTTTTTGATCTCCATTCAAGTTATATAACTGATTATAGGCTTTAAACTGCGTACCTATATAATAATTTTCGATTAAGTGTTTTCAAAAAAAAAAAAAAAAAATCTGCCATAAGTGCCATAGAATATGTGAACAATAATTTATAGACCTCAGTCCGAGCCTTCGCTTAGTATTTTTAAGAAAAAATATATGGCTGGTCCGGATTTTTATTAGAGGTACCTATGTCCTATATATAGTCTATACCAGGGGTCTTCAACCTTTTTTTGCAGTGGGCCATGTATTATTTTTCAGAAACCTTGCGGGCCGCTGGGCCGCATTCGTAGTAAAAACATGTATATTATTCAAAAATTCAATTTTAGTTAACCAATTTTTCGAAATAGAAAATATACATGCTAAATTGCAAATGTGATCGCGGACCGCATATTATGACAGGGCGGACCGCGGGTTAAAGACCCCTGATCTATACAATATAATAAATATTTCCAAACAATTATCGTTGTTTTTTGTACTATGACCCTCGTCCATTAATAGAAATATTACAAATATTATATAACATAAGTACCTACATAACGTTTACGATTGTTTCGTCGCTACGGATTTACTACTTACAATATAATGTACAATATGTCGACACCCGATTTCGTGGAAGACTATTTTTTACAGTTTTTTTTTTTCATTTCGTCGTTGTAGGTATAGCTTGCGCCTCCTAATTTATTCGACGCAATCTGTTAGAGCAACAAAATCGACTTTATTAAATACAGCTATATATAATGTTTATACAGAATGATTCCTTGTGAATTTATTCAAATTCTGATTTTTGTAATTGTTATTTAAGAACCAAATTTTCAATTATTTACGTTTTATACCATTTAAAGGAATGTCTTAAGAGGATGCTACTTATGCATTTGTTGTTTCCGTCTTACACACGCCCGACATAGCAAAATTTCGTTCACTAGTTTCAGTAGTGTGCTGTTAATTTTGATATTAGATTGAATTGACCAATTATACAATTTTTAGATAATAATATTATCTGTGCTTAAGCGTTGGCTTCTATTCTATAGTTTAATTTTCAAGCTAGATATGAGCATTTTTAATTTGTGATATTTCACTGCATACTTGCTCATAGTATGCTTGAAAAATTGAAAAGTCGCCAACGCTTAAGCACAGATAATGGTTTTACCTAAAAGTTTGATAATAGGTCAATTTAATCTAAAATCAAAACTAACAGCACATTATTGAAACTAGTGAACGAAATTTTGCTATGTCGGGTGTGTGTAAGACGGAGACAACAAATACATGGGTATAGCGTTCTCTTAACTTATTTTTTTAAATAACAACTACTTTTTGTTTACTCAATCATGTATACTAAACTACTAAATAATATAATATTTTTGAATATTTTACTATAATACTTATTACTATATTACATACTAATATAAATTTAAATTCGTTCTAATGTAGTTAATTACAAGAGTTAATTATCCATGATAGGTAATAGGCTGAAGATTTGAAGCCTACCTACTATCATTGATTATAAATACAACTATTATTAGTATTTTTTATAGTCAATGCTTCTATCTATGATAATTTTAAAATTTTAGTTTTTAATATTTTTCATGCTATATTAAATATTTATAGATAATTATATTATTTTTATATTTTATGAAAAGCTATGAACCATTTATCTTTAATCTTTATAGTACAATTAGTAATAATGATAATAATAATAATAATAAATATTATATACTATACTTTATAATAAATAATGATATATGTTATTAATTCAAAAGCTATATGTTTGAAACTCGATTTAAATGCATCAACAATTAAAAAAAAAAAAAATAATAACTGAAGTATAAAAATAAGCAAATGATTTTCAATTTAAATCAATACGTTTTAAATAATCACAAGGCAACCTTAAATGATAGAAAATCTAATTATTTTATACTAATAAGGTCTTTAAGTAATTATAATATTAATATATGGATTGATTAAGAATAATAATAAGAGATTAGTTTACTTTTTTTAACCATCCTTATGATTTTTTAATATGTCTGTATTTTCTTATATAGGACTAGGATTTAAGTTATACGAATAAAATGTTTTTGTTTAACAAGCACAGTTTAGAATACACAAGGATTACCAATTTTGACAAGTATAAACATGTTTTAAAATATTTTGAAAAAAATTATTTTATTAGTGTTGTTTTACATATTTGTTTTCTTAAACTTTTTATATGTATATACTGCAATACTGCATATAATATATTATATTAATAATAATAAAATTGCAAATTATAAATAAATTACTTTTATTTTACAAAATGTATAGGGACATTTTTTCATCCAATTGTAATGATAAGTTATAGGTTTATGAAAGATGAATAATTTATCAAGGATAATATGTTAATTTTAAAATCTATTTTGTTAATATCATTTATGCATGCAATTCATTGTCGTTTAATATACAAAACTGTTTTACATAATATAACACTTCAAAGTAGTAAAAAGTTTTTCTTTTTAAAAATATCAGTATTATTAAAGCTCCTATAGAATATTTTATATATGCACTTAAGACAGTATACAGGGGGAGGTTAGGGTTCACAAACTCCCCCCCTAACAAAATTTAGATTTCTTAATTTAAATAATCGATTAGACCGATCAGACTTCATAGTTTCTATAAGCTGAGCGTGTTTATAATATCTAGTAATATTATGTAACTTACGAATATATATAATATAATATGTTATATTTCATTCTTTAAAATATTTTATTATTATGTATATAATATGATACATGTTTCGAAATTTTATCGTATTAAGTATAAAACTTTGTGCCTAAGTATAGGTAAATATATAATTTATGTATAAAAATTGAATAATATTAATAATATTTCCCAAACCAATTAAACTATATGAATTAATTTAATTAGTTTAAAATATTATATTTAATTTATTCAAAATGAAATAATGTAAATTATACAAATGCGATAAACGACTATTTTAAACCTCAAGCCAATTACCTAAACCAGTCAAGCCTCTGTCCAAATTAAATGATTATCATTTTTATGAAGGCGTTCTATTATAGTTACCACCAACATCTACTACGTATACTAATAGTTATATTGTTGATGTAAGTCCCACGAGCAATACACAACAAAATCAAGTTCTGTAACCCAAATTTCACTCACTCGTGTTTCACACTTAAGCATATTAATATATTGCAAAATTAAATAAGCACCTAAAGGTGTTACTGTTATTATCATCAATTATAACATCTGTAACATCTGATTTTATTTTTGCTGAAATTAAAATAATATATTTAAAGAATATTCAGACAATCATCACGTACGATATACATAAGCCAATTATTATAATAACTTAATAATTATAACTATAATATTATTAAACAATATAACAATATAATTATTTAATAATATTTTGAAAAGTTATGATTAACATGAGACAAATAAATGATAAAAAAATAAAACCAATAATAATAATAATAATAATAAACTCTTTAAAATTAAAAAATATATACAGGTACCAGTGCATGGTTACTGGAAAAATATACAGTATAGGTACTTAAGATATTATTAACAGAAACAATTTATGTATAAAAAGAAAACAAGCTCAAAGTCTGTACCTCGCTCGTTACATAATAATATTATTATAATATTATGTGACTTAATTAATATAAACTTGTAGCAGGCTTTAACTTTTCAACTCGTTAATGCCCTGCAGTGCGGAATACAATATAATTTATGTTTATATTTATGTGTATATATACTTTGGTCGGCGTGTTATACATATTATAACGCACATTACTGCAGCACCCGAGCTATATACATTTATTATTATATCATCCTGGATATGTATATGTATATACAAAATATATGCTGAAAAACTAAAAAGTCTGTCGCCGCGACGGCTGCCCGGCGTTCAGCGCGCGCCAAACGAATTACCATAAAATTTACATAGACCGCATCAGTCGTGCGCGTATTATACGCATATACGCATTACACGATACTATAATATAATATATACACAAAAGATACATAATAGATACAAGTAAAAAACCCGAGGGACGAGGACCGCGTAAAATCTAAATATTGTATACATTGTACCACAACGCGGTTAGCCGGGTGAAAATTTTATTGCGCTTTTCGTAAACTCCACATCATAACTATTACATAAAAATATATTGTATGTATTTTACTGCAGGATGGAACACTGTGTTTTCTCGTTTTTTTATGTGAACAATATACGGGAAAACACGATGGACGCACTCCAATAATAGACTCCCATCATGGCATCATAACTTTTATTCAAACAAGATTGAGTACTCGAATTGACTCCAACATAAGCCATTAGGTATACCTAGTTGACCTTCTTTAGCACTCAAATATTCCCTGCGATAAATACGGCTAATCACTAATACGAGTATATAATAAAATTATAAATATTGAAACTAAATTCAATATAAATAAAATTGACCCATAAAAAAAAATTTAATTTTAAATTTCATCAAATAGAGAAAAAGAAAATATTTTGAAAACTATACGTATTTTATGTGTTAGTAATTTTAATTGTAATTTGGTTAAAGAATAATTATGATTTAATAATGTTGTTTGTATAGGTACTTTGGATAAAATATAATGGGCATGTCCGTCAATT
This sequence comes from Aphis craccivora, assembly GCA_009835225.1. Classification (NCBI taxonomy): domain Eukaryota; kingdom Metazoa; phylum Arthropoda; class Insecta; order Hemiptera; family Aphididae; genus Aphis; species Aphis craccivora. The sequence goes on from VUJU01005502.1 coordinate 9,563, forward strand.
CTATTTAATATTCATAAATATAATATATAGGTTCCTACTATACAGATGCGCAGACGCATCATAGTGTAGTAACGACAAACAACAATAGAATATTGTGTGCACAGAACACTTTAATATTATTATTATAATATTGGTACAAGTAAATGTAACAAACTGGCAAAACGCCGCCCTGGCGAATGGTTTCAAAGTTCCCCTTCGCCGCGGATCACCCAGCACCTGTAACGACTGAGAAATTTTGCGAACATCAGCTGTATAGCTTCACTGTCGTCCTCGTTAGAGCGATTTTATGTAGACCATATTATATACCACAGCGAGTCGTAAATCGTAAGAATAATATACATACAACAAATTATATGCAAAATATTACGCGCGTAAATTAAGTTTATATAATAATTATTTGTTCACTGTTTGCTGGTGGCTTAGGTACATCGTTTATTTTATACCTATTATATCTCTTTTATTTGAAACAGTAAATAAGCCGCGGGTGCTTCAATGACGAAAACGACTTTAGTTTTATTTCTCGGATTTTCACTCCCACCAAGCACATTTAATAAACACAGCCACGACCACCCCATTTCTAAGCGTTTACATACAAATATAATGACTTTTTTTAATAATACTTAGACCACATTATTCGGATTTTCTTATATTATTTTAACTTTGAACGTAACTATTTCTTCGAATCGGATATCCTATAGAGGTCTTTTTCTGGAAATTGATAAGCTGACGGATGCCACGAAAATTTTGATTTCGATTTCGTCCATCCTCTTTAACTACTTGGACTGTGAAAACATTGTCTTAATCTTAATTATTATATATTCGTATTTTAATCTAATTAGTCCGGCAAGCCTGCAGTACCTTCCTCTATCAAAGATTGTGTGTTCAGTAAACAAAGACTTCCCTAGATAATTAATTAAATCAGCTTTGCAAATTAGTAGGTATAAAATATAAATTAAATATACATTTATTTTAAAAGTGATAAACCATAAAAACTGTATAAAGTATTGTTGGTACTATTACAGCTTACAAATAAACAAAGTATAATATATTTTTTTAAATGACCTAATACAAACGAAAAAGCATCTAAAATCAACTAACCATCGGTTTAAGACCTCCGGTTGTGCCCGTTATACTAAGGAGTAGAGCTGCATATAATATTAAAATGCCATCATATTACAATGTAAATTGTACTCTCCACGTAATGATTATCTACATGTATCTACATTGTGCCGGGTAGTAATACATAATATACGCAATGTGCAAAATAATTTTGGATTAAATTATTAATATATTACATTATCTATTATATATAACTCGCAGAAGGCGGAAACTGAATGTCGTATGCAACTATTTATACACCACGGATACGGTACACCGTTCTGCAAGTTACACAAACAGGCTTTGAGATGTGTACAAATGTACAATATAATGCGCGTATAAATTATCGTCATTATCCGTCCACCGTGGCGGATTATTGTATAAAACAATCGGAGAGCAGTGGTAATTATAATATTATATATTATACATATAGCCTGGACTGAAGTTTATAGTCTCGCAATCCGCGCGTACTTACATCTCGCATATCATACAATTATAATATCGTTAAAATAGGTACTTGAATCTACAAGGTGATTCATTTAAAGATTTAAATACTCATACTCGTATCGTCAAAAAGTTTTAGGAATCATATTATACCTTTAAAGTTTCAGAAAATATATTCAAAAATAATTTTAAGTCACTACAAATAAACTATAACATTTTTGAACAAATAAAAATTATATACTTCTTACTGCTGTTAAGTACCTACTACATACTTTATTTTCGTTATAATTTTTTTAAGTTTTTTACTATTTTGAATGACACCACACACATTTTTAAAATTATATTCGTAAGCAGAATATTTTCCTAACAGTTTCAATATGTTTAAAAATCGAATCGGGAAATATTAATGAATTAGTTGGTTTAAATGTACTGTTTTTTTTTTCAAAGGTATTGTTTCATAACGTCTTCAAAGTATTAAAAAAAAAAAAAAAAAAAACAAAAAACATTAAGACTATTCGAGAAAATAATTGTTTATATTTCATCAAACCACCCTGTATAATGATAGTTTTTAATACAGCCACAGACGCCTCTATAGAGCGTTATAATTATTTACGCTCGTTTTATTTTTCACGTGCCAACGAACGGAAATTAGGTTTTCGACGTCCGTCGCAAACAATCCGCACCCGACTCTCTGCTCGCACACCGCCGAGGCGCCGACGCATATTATTGGGTAATAATATATAAAATAACACGGGACATCGGTGTACAACAATTATCGTATACGTATATACACGCTGACTCTTAATGCGAAATAATGTTTCCGCCGGATATTCATGGCGCGATAACGGGACATGTAGGTACTTATTATTATTATTTTGTATACGGTCGTGGGTCCGCGGCGTTCGGACGGAAACGATGTATAGCTTCGCGCGATGCAAATTATCGTCCTAGTCATTAGGACGACGAAGGCTCAAGACGACGACGACGAATGTATTAAGTATTTACATAATTATGTAATAGGTATTACAACCTAACGTATTGTGTTGAACAACATACGTAACGTATTGTATTTACTATTTGTATCGTATTTGTATACATATATACCTACGTCCTACATAATGTATAATGTATTATTTGTATATACCTCTTGAAAACAGTAATTAACTGGGTATTACCGAGCATGTGTGTACCTATACGATAGTAATAATTATTAATGACCAACAATGTTTTACAAACTAATTCTCCTGTACCTATGACAATATTATTTATGGTAGGCATATACGATATACTTACATGTGAATTCAAACGGCAACACACACTTATATGCAGAGGCGTAATTTCAATAAAAAAAAAAATATATTAAAGGTGCTGAAGCCTCTCTATTTTTTTTTTCATGTAAATCTTATGGATTTGGATACCTGAAATTTAGGTATACCATAACCATTCAACGATTACATATTTGATATTAACTATGATACTTTGGAAAAGTATATACTACTATTTAATTATAATAAGCAAAATAAGTAATACGTGGACATTTATTTTTAAACTATAATTATTCGGTTTTATAGTTCACTCTAAAATTATTTTCCTTTCAGTTTTGTCAAAAATATGTGCCTATCATTTCATTTATATAAATTTTATTAGTTAAGTATTTTTTGATACACAATATCTCGACAAATCTGTCAATCAAAGCTTTCTTGACCCATTGATACCTATGTCAAATTTTTATTTTTCTTAGGGCTGAAAAAGATCTCTCACAAGTAACTGAACTTCCTGAACTGATTAAAAGTGCTCAAGCACCAATCACTAATTAAATTATACTATTAAATTTGTTTACATTATCATGGTAAAACAAAAAATATAAAATTAATATATTAATTTATATTAATCATTATTAAGTAGATACGTAGGTACTTGTGATAATTTGTATAGATTTGGATAACATGATGGTTTTTCAATTGACTTCCTTAAATATTGAATACCTATCAAATTTTTTATTCACTATTTTCAAAGAGCTTTTGTTATGCACAATCATTTCAGCCATTAATCTCAATAATCAGTATCTCACTCAAGAATGTTTTCACCGGATGGGTGTTATCGCCACCGTTACAGTACCTAATATAGGTACGTTAACATCAAATAATCTTAATTTAAATTGTTCATTTTGGTTTTAATTTTTATTATAAGTTATATTATTACTGTCTGCATACATTATATCTTACCCTTAATTACATGATTAAATTAAATAATACAATAATAACTGTGTACATTTTTCTATATAATATATATACACAAGCAATTTAATTCTAAATTAATATGAAAAAAATATTTGGGGGTGGCAAGCACACCTAATTGGTAAAGCCTCTCAAATTTCGTCTAATATTGATTATAATTATTGTAATAGTATATTATAAGTATAATTAATCAATGTTTTTATAATATTATACATGCTCATATTTTACATAATATATTGTAT
>VUJU01005503.1:0-13580 GCA_009835225.1 Aphis craccivora
GATTTCGTAAAAATTTGAACTATAAACGCTTATAAAAAAAAATTGTGACTAACGATTTTAAATTTTTTTTAGCTACAATAAGAACAACTCATAAGGAACCTTATATTGAATTTTCAAGTGTTTTGGTCATTCAAAATTTTTTTTTATCGATACTTCAAAAAAAAATTCTCATAAAAATCGAAAATTTCTGTGGTCTATAAATAACTCAAAAAAAGTCAAATTTTTTTGAAAATTTAACTGTTTATAGATAACACTTACATAAACGTTTGATAAAAATTTCAAGTATTTACAGTGATTAGTTTTTGATTTACAACCATATAAAAAAATCGATTTGGTCAAAAACTGGTTTTGCGTAAAAATTCCCGTTTTTCTGTTACTTTTTTAGGGTTTTTCCTGACGCTTTTGAAAACTATTGGAAATTTTTTACTGTTGAATCCCTAAAGTACCAACTACATTCACTTTCTTATCAGAAACAGGGTCAACTTTTTAAAATCGAAGCACTTTTACTGCTCCAAAACGTGGTGACAGACACAGAAAAAAAAAATAAAAAAAACACACATCATTGTAAAATCAATACATTCATCATTTCGTTCAGAATGTAAAATGTTGGATGGCCAAAAAAACATTTAAAACAAAGTTCCTTATGAGTTGTTCTTATTGTAGTTAAAAAAATCAAAAATCGTTTGTCACAATTTTTTTTATACGCGTTTATAGTTCAAATTTGTACGAATTATGTCAAAACCACGAAAATTTACAAGTAATTTTATAGTTGAAAAATCATAAAATTGTTTGTGTTTATATATTTATGGTTAAAAAATGCAACACTAAGATTTTCATAAATTTTCTTTCAAATAAGCTATAGAGAAAACTCTAAGCATCATAATAGAAAAAAAGTTGTATGCGTTTGAATTTTAAATGTTTACGATATCATTCTAACCTAACGATGACGATTTATCTTCAAACGAAATTAAATATTTGTTATAATTCAAAAAGTATAAGTCTTATTCTCATTTAATCGATTATAAAAGAATTTGAAAGAAACTTTCAAAATTGTATCCATATAATATTATAATTATAATGACAATTAATGATTCTATGAATCAGACATAAAATTAGTTAAGAATCAAAATATACCGACGGAATAGAATAACTGGAGTAAATTGCTCTTTAAAATAGGTCATTACTTTATAATGTTATTAATAAAATTAACGATTTTAAACATTTTTAGGATCAAATAAATGAATTAATAATATTGGCAGTACCTACCTAGGGAGTAGGGATATTGACAATAAACTCGATGATGTTATTGATGATATTATCTTCAAAAGGCCATAAGAAATTGGATTTAGCCTTTAAATCATAATTATTTACAAATTTTTAATTAATAAGCCATGGTCGCCTTTACTATGACCTATATTATATTATAAATTAAAACTTTTTTATTTAATACTAATAAACAATTTGTTTTCTAAAAATATTAAATTGTCCTTCACCAAAACAAATTGAGTAGGTACTATAGGTACTATAGTAGGTACTAATTACTCGACTAATTCAGCAATAATAATTGATTATATTGAAATAGAGTAAATAGACTATGGTTACTTAAATGTAGTAAACTATAGTTACCTATGGTTACATCCTAATATTTGCATAAAATGTCTAAGTATACTCTAAAAAAAGAGATATTTATAATTTCCTCGACTTGAGTGTTGATTTAGCTTATATTATAGAGAATTTTAGAGTTATTAAAATTTTAAATCATTTTTCTATGTAATCTGCAAAATGTTAAAAATAAATAATTTTATATTTTTAGTTTTTACACTACTTAACTTAAATATTTTATTAGTATACATTTTAAATTCATACCTATACATGCCTGATAAAATAAATAAATGAAACTATTTTTAGTAAATGTTTTAATACGAAATATTGCTAGTAGATACATTGTAATGGACATAAATGCTAATGTTTGTACAATTATGTACATTATTTGTTCAACAGCAGTACAGGCAGTACAGCACAGTTCATCATTTGTAATATTTTGCGGTTTCCGGGTCGTTTGTTCGGCTAAATAAACGACCATGAAAATACTAAGACGATTTTTTATTTTCTACCGGAAATCTATATATATTTACAATAAAAATCAAGAGAATACTTATATGTTATACGAATGCATGCACGATTAGAAAGATACAGTATTGCCAGACAGTGTGGTACCAACGGCCAGCATATAAGCATTGTATTCGGCACGAATTGGAAAACATTTCTATGAATTGACTATACATCAAACGAAACGGAGTAAAATAAACACTTTAATTCCTTTTAAGGAGACCCGAACGTCCGGAACCAAACACCTAATCACATTACTTGTCTCATTGACACGTTTAATTAATTTATAAGAATTCATGAATGGATTTCAATAAAACTCAATTTTGACTTTTTAAGTAAATTTGAGTTAAACGTATATATAATAGCCCTTCCTTTGGATGATAAGAATTCCCGTATAGAATTTACCTATATAGAGTATAGACTATATTTCAGGATTTATAAAGAAAAAAAAACATTATAAACAAATTAACGAAATCGAAGCATATCAAAACTGCAGATATCTTAAATGGTTGTACAGACGTATTTCTAAATCCGGTGACACACGATTATTGTGTACTCGGAGAATATTCGTCAAACGTTGTGCTTTATACGAAGACGAGTTATCGAGTCGCATAATAGTATTATGTATTCAGGCTTGTAATCGTAAAACACAACGATGTATTATTCAAGGATTATTGTAAAATAAATTGATGATTATTATTTATTTATAATATTGTTGTATTTAACGCATGTTAATTATAACTCATCGTAGTCGTAAAGTTCAATTCTGTACCTATAGGTTAGCTTATATAAGTAAATAATATATTTAAACAAAAGTTTTTAAGGATTATGCTTTTAAATATACTAACACAGTATAGAGACCATGAGTCACCTGAACTGAACGTTTTTAATATTGATATTTTTAGGTACTATATAATATATTATATAACACTATAAATTATAATGTGTTCTATGTTTTCTTATAAATTTATATATATTAGGGTCAGGGTCACAGTTGTCAAATGTTTGCCGCCAACTATAATATCTTATTACTACAGACTAAGTGGCACCAACATTTATCAGCGGCTCAACAAATTGACCTTTGCCACCATTCGTAGTACTTCATAATAAAAAGGATCAAAAGACGGACCACCCTGACCGCCCGCTGGCCTATACACATCTGTTTTTTCTTATACATAGAAGCAGCTGGACATTGGCGTCGAGCAGTCTCGTGGTTAAACAACTAAACAGAACGGTGTATTATACAGCAAATAATGTTTTTTCATAAATATTTCAATAATAATACCTAGTATTTCGTCTCAGTAGGTAGTATTATTATTATTACCGTCGATTGCCGACTCTAACTTTAAACTAGAGTCTAGGACAGTGGTTCTCAATCTTTTAAGGACCACGGCACAAATTTTCCACTCTCACAAACCCACATAATTTTACTCTTACAGGAAGTAGTTCTAAAAAATAAAAATTTGTTTATTGCTTTTACTACTATGATTACTTTGTATCATAAAGTTTATTGGTTTGTAATGACTATTGAATATAATTTTACAAATGTATTTATAATATTGAGGCGTATGTGAAGTGTGTGTTTGTTGCCTGCTGTATTTGATAACAGCAACTTATAATTTATACAGTTTATGTTTATATACTATAGGTAGGCATACGGTTTGAGAAACGCTGGTCTACAGAAGTACAGAATACAATGTTTTATTAAATTTTCAATTTACCGCGTAGTACAACTACGCAGTATCAATAGTGCAATCTTAATACTTTAGAAGTAAGAAGGTACTTTAAAAAATGCACGATCCTAGCCAAAATTAAAATCATAAAGTGAAAAATGACGATCGCCAAAGTGTAATATTACATTCAACAATAAAATTCAAAACGATAACAAGGTACTGTATGTTTAAATCACAACTCTGAAGACTGAAGTCTTAACCACATGCATAAAATAAATACGCGTGTATTAACCGTACGGTACACATATATTTGGTTGTTGTTATTGATATACTTTCATCAATATTATAATATACCTACCTACTTTATTACCGTTTAACCTATCTATGACGAATCGCCTCTAATGCAACGGTGTTGCTGAAAGTGTTAAAAATGAAATTTGATTTGAAGAAAATAATATAGTGAAGATGAGAGCTTATTGGTTATCGAGTCAATATATACATATACAGATTTAGGTTTGAAGTATATAATATAGCTAGTGCTGATCACACACCTTCGCGTCTCTCTCAATCACAAATCTTTTTCCAACGCGAGCATTACCTATCATAATATGCACATTATCCTTCAGCACGACTTTCGGCGTCTATAAGATATAGCAACCGTGTGAATCTGTGCAGAATCCGTGGTACGTACGAACGCGTATAATGTGTAAAAACAATCGTCTATGAAAACAGAGGCAAAACCGTAGGGATGTTTTTTTTATTAAATTCGGGGATAAAATATAAGACTCTTGTTTGTAGGCACGTCGCGCGTGTACGTGTACGTGTGTGCGTACAAGTGCGTATAACCATATAATAATATGACGGAGTGTGTATATTATACGACAGAATACGACTATTAGGTAGGTACCTCATCGTATACCTATATAACGCGGCCGCCGAGAAATCTGGTTTCCAGAAATGAGAAAACCACGCCCCGTTGTCCATCGACTCACCCACCCCCACCCCCAAAACTGCCGAGCGCACACGCACTCGCACACCCCGCGGACGATCCCCACCACCCCGCTCGTCGCGTCCGGCCCGCGAGGACGCCCGTTTGTCTGCCGATTTCCAGTGGCGGCGGCGGCGGGCGGGCCGACCGGCCGGCCGGTCGGTCACACGTGTGACGGCCTAGGTATACATATAATATAGATATATATTTTATTATGTTTATACGCGTACACAATGGACCGGCAATACCCTCCCGAAGACCCTGCGGTCATCATTTCACTATCATCTCCTGTTCGGTACGGTCGTATGTGGTGTTATTTGCGCTTCTCGTACTCGTGTTTTTACCGTTTCGTCGTCGCGAGACTCTCATCCCGACACTCGATAACAGTTTAATAAAATATAATAATTGTATTTTAGGTGCGTATAATATGACGATACAGTTGTACATCCGCACGCGGTAACGATAAAATAATATAAAAATACTTAGCTGGTGCGCTAAACGGCAAATCGTACCGCGCGTCTCACGACGTTCGTTCGTTAGTTACATATTATTATATTGTGATATATATTATTATGTTGTAAAATAATATCATGTAATATTTGTGCGTACATAATATCATCGTCGAATCGATTGGTTCGCATCCACGCACATGGTTTTTTCTGAAACGACGTCATCGAGCCCGACAACATCGTCGTCAATCGCCACAACAGGTAAGCCGCACGATTGTTATTTATTTATCGCACGATAATATGATATTATATATTATGTAGCACAATATATTATGATATATAATATCGATGGTATACCGCGCATAACACTTATATATGATACGAAGATGGAACGTATGATGCACCAGTTTGTACTATAGGTATATGGTACTAAATAGATATTGTATTACACGGGTTTGCGTTCGGAGCACGTCACTAAGTCAATACGTGTACCAATAGATATTATCATGTCTGGTATTATTTATTGGATTGGATTATTACTAGTCGAATAGAATATATAGATAGGCACAGCGAGTATAATACAGTGGTTAACTATTTGAAACACTGAATTCGTTTTGTCTGTGCGTTTTCACACTAGGCTTAAGAATATTTTATTTCTGTTGACACGCGCGCATCTGATCAACGTTATTTTATTATTTAAAAAATAAACAAATATGTATAAATTCCGGTAATATGTCCGCATATTACTCATCTTCTTATCAGAAGAGATTGGTACATAATGTATGTGTTTATGGCTATTAATTGCAATAACGTCGTCAATATAACCTTCTAGTCCATCTATTGGCATTCCGCAACCGTAACGATTTAAAAAAACTCCAGTTTTTTACATACAATCGTGTATCATAATATCACTTTCTATTTTAGTCCATGGGGTTATGTTATTTTTTTCATAATATAAAATAGTTTATGAACCACTGCTTTATTGAAATCATAACGAATGCCTAGATGGACTGGTAAATACTAAAATTCAAATGTCTTATAAGCATAACTTCCATAATAATATATATGGTATTATAGAAAGAGCTTTAATTAGTAAAAAACTAATTTACATCAAAAACCCCTCAATTTTTACAGTCCACAGCTTTAAAATATATTATATATCACAATCTTAAATCCAAATATACACCTATTAACAACAACGAGTTTTCGATTAAAAATACTTTAAGCAGGATTCATAAGGAAGGAATGAATTTAGTAACATTGTTATACAAGACACTTATACAAATAGGTATGTAAGAAAAATTGTTTCCATCATAATAGATATTCGATGCCTGCTTAAGCGTATTTACATTTTATTATATATTTTATAATATTCTAATAGTAGTACACTATTTACTATTAATAATTACCTTAAATTATTATTTTGTAATATTATTTATATTTTAAATTAACTAAGTCCCGAGGGCAGTGAGATTCCCCGCATCAAAACCTATACAGTCATTAACAAATACCTAAGCCGAATTGAAAATAACAAATATTTTAATACACTTTTAAGTTGTAACATAATTATACAAATACAGAGCACTTAAGTAGTATCTAATAACCTTAAAGTTAAACTTTTATAAGTTAGGTGTACAAAAAAAAAAGAAAACCACTTTATTCAAAAGTGAAATTTATTCTACCTTTACTGGCTCTATGTTATATTATGTAGAATAAAATTTAAAAAAAACAACAATCGATGACTAATAAATAAATAAATTATTTTATAATACCTAAGCAATAATTTAAATATGATATAAAACTGTGTCGAGCGTAATTAAAAAGACGTACCTAAATCCCACGTTTTTGTGGAACGATGCGTCTTTTTTAAAATAACTAAATACAAATCCCAACTCAGTATTACAGACTATAAAATAATATTGAAAAATTAAAAATCGCATTAAAAATATTTATACATAATAATATGTATATTAATATATTTTATTGGTAATTATAACTCCTATACCATTTCATTAGATTTTTCACATTCCAATAGAATAAATATTCTTGTTACGCAAAATAAATAAATAACAGTGGAACTATTCTACACAATTTCATCATCGATCTGTCAAATATCTTATTTTTTAATGTAAAATTAGTCAAAATCGTATGTAGTATTTTATTATTTTTAAATATGATTAATAGGTATGTTATTTAAAATCAGTATAGTTTATGATTATATTTAAATTTTGTACAATTGTATGCGTATTTTGTGCACCATTAATCATATTATAATACTTATTCATTGTTTTTGATTTAGATACAATGATTATTTTACTAATGTTGTTGGCTATGCTACACACCGGATTAGCGGCCATCACCGGGTTCGAAGAAATAGAAAAAAATTTAATTACAAAATTAGGTAGGTACAATCAATTTACTATTGCAATAATTAATTCAAGCATACTCGAATGAAATCATTGTATTGAATTATTGTTTTATTACAAAGGTTTAAGCCGAAGACCTGTGGTAGAAAAGAATATGAATATACCGTCTGCAACAATGGAGTTGTATAAATCAATGTTAGAAGAAAACAATGCAATGACCACTCATTTTCCTCTTCCTGGTTTGCACACTACGTCTGCTAATACTGCTAGGACTTATTCCAATAAAGGTAAATAAGAGGTTTATATGGTCTATTATTGTGTATTTATGTGTGTGTGTGTGTGTGCGTGTGTGTGTGTGTACGTCGTACGATGTATATCGTATATAAAAACGTACATCGTAAAAATTATTAGGTATTACAAACAAGTTATGGTTTATGTTTTATATTTCTTTAGACATTTTATTAAAATAAAAAAGATTGACACTAATTTATATTGAATATTACATTATCCTGAGCTAATATATTTTAGTAGAATAGATTAAATGAATAATGAGGATAATAATTATTATAATTATATTTTTATAGGATCGGCTCCAAATAGTTCAAAATCTAAAAAATATAGGCTACAGTTCGATATAGATTCTATACCAGAACGAGAACAGTTTAAAGCTGCTGAAGTCCGTTTCACAATGACATATGATACAGAACTAAGAAATGAAGAATTTATTCATGTGCTTATACATGATATAGTTCAACCTGGCTCGAAGGGGCTGTCAAAACCTATTCTCAGGTAATTATAAGCGAACAATTATTGTATAGATGATGTATATTAGCATACTATGTTAGATGTATACATACATTTATTTTTATTTGTTTAATAATCATTACTCATATAATGTTTGTATTCATACAGAATTATCGACTCGAAATCAATCAATATGTCAAAAGTTTCAAAGTCAGAAGTTATCAGTTTTGACGTAACACCTGCTATAGAGAGACTGTCGAGGAATAATTTCAAAGACAACCATGGTATGCTAGTACAATGCGTCACGGAGTCTGGCAGTCATACACATTTACTCAGTGTCTTTGATTTCGTATCGCCTGAAAAAACATTGCTATTAATCTACACCGATGACGGAACAGGTAAAAACGCTATTCTGAATTCCTAACTATACGATTAACTCGATATTGTTATTTTTCGCGTAGATGAGTAAATAAAAAATAGTTTAAACGTGTGAGGTTTAACGGGTTTATCTAATATTTACCCGTATAGTAAATAACGATTGCGACTAATACGTCACTAACCGTTGTCCCGCGCTATTAGACAAATATTTCTGAATGTGCCTATAATACTCCTCTACGTGATGTAGTGATGTCGACGCTCGTTCCGACTCTATTTTACATAACATAGAGAAGTCGTAATTAAGAGACCTAGAGGAGATGGATTCTCATTTTTTTTTTTTTTGGAAATGATAAAGTTGACAGTTTTCTATACTAAAACAGATTCGATCCCCAGCCCCCTTCAAGGAAAATTCCAAATTATGCCTGCATTGCAGTTTGATTATATAAAATATCGATGTAATAATATATTGTTTAGGCACATATTATAAAGGGTTAAAAAAAAACACGTCGAAACATACGATATAATATAGCATAACAATATTATTGTCATCGCGGGGCTTTATCTCAATACTATTAATATATAACATAATAGGATATTAAACCGACGTGTGCGTACCCATAATACCTATATAATAATAACGCGTCGTTAATAACGGTTGTGTTCTGCAGGCGAGAAGACCGGCAAGAGCACGCTGGAACGGATGATGATGACGCGGCGGAGCAAACGGTCGGCCGACGAACCGGAAGCGCCGCAGCAGAAGAGAACGAAAAAGAAGAAGATCTGCCAGCGGTACTCGATGTACGTGGACTTCAAGGATGTCGGGTTCAGCGATTGGATTCAGGCGCCGCCGGGTTACGACGCGTTCTACTGCCACGGGGAGTGCACGTTCCCGTTGGCCAATCACATCAACGCGTCCAACCACGCGGTCATGCAGACGCTGATGAACTCGTACAATCCGGCGGCGGTCCCGCGGGCGTGCTGCGTGCCGACCAAGCTCAGTTCGCAGACGCTGCTCTACGTGGACGACGACGGCAAGTTGGTGGTGAAGAACTACCCGGAAATGACCGTGGACGAATGCGGATGCAGATGAGGCGGGATTTAAATGCGTCGCGCGAGATTTGTCGTTTTTAATTAAATAAATCGTGATGATGGACTAGATTAGGTTATAACCGACTTTACGATCTGTCGTACGCCGTCGCCGCCGCGCGCGCGATGCAGTTATTGCAGTTTACCGGCGGCCTCATTGCTGCAGTAACATACCCGCGGGCGTGTATACGCGTCGTCATAATAATATTATATTATATTATTATTCTGTTAAATGACATAACGTAAAACCTTGTCGCCGTCTCGTTTTTAATCCGGAAATGGTCGATATATATATATATATTCGTGGGTAATATTATGTAACGTATGTACTTCATAATGCCGTCGTGTACGATATATTATATTATTTTGCTGCAGCGTGTGAGTGCGCGTGTTCGTCCTCAAAGTCAACATCGTCCATATAATATCATAGCGGCGAGTACCTACGTTTAACACCCATTTCTTTCCGTTCTGCCTGTACCGAAATCGTTATAAATAAACGTGTAGGTAACGCTGCAGTATAGTTAAACTCGAACGTGTAAAGCATTTTTTATTTGTTATTTTTTTCTTGCCAATATAACGTGTAAATAACACACATGTACATAGAAAAATAATTGTAAATACCTGAAAATAATGGCATAATTGTAAAAAAAATAAATTATAAGTCTAGTCCAAAACAGATACAATTCCATTTTTATGTTGAATAGTCATGACGATTGTGTCTTAGACGTATTATGTTTATATAAAAAAAATCCTAACACGAATTTTTGTTACTATTATTGCTATTCCTACTATTTAAATTATTTATTTATCATTTGTTTTCGTTGTTGTTTTATTAAATGGTACTACATAATGCATACTGTATTTGAATAAATATTATTATGTATAATATATATTAAAACAAAAAATTTAATTGCATTGTATATTGTGGTTCAGTTGTTTTATAATTTTAATTTTTAATAACCGAGTCCTGAGTATCAGTGTCAATGTGTGACTACACGATCCACAAAGGTATAGGTTTATTAACAATATACTCGTAGTATTAAATTCTTCAATATTACGTAGATATTTATAGCCGTTTATACGGCTTTATTTTTTCTGTAAATAATTATTATAGTATAATACAATAGGAGTGCGAAAAAGTTATTGTGTGACAATTATCTGCAGATACAGTACAAGCACAGAAAAAGTATAAGAAATTTAACTATTTTATTTTATATTGTATTCATTTAACCCTTAATATGAAATATAATATTATGAAATAGACAGTTACGATAATATAAATAATAATGTCCATGTCAACATAGGTTATATTATGTATTTGATATCGTTAGATTCACTATTATATATGTTCTCCATATATAAAATATATAAAATGCTTACTTCTCGTAAGCAGTCAAGAATAAGGAGACAAATTCTGCTCCTAAAAATGTTTTTCTGGAAAGACTAAAAAGAGACATATACACCTCCGTCACTCCAGCACCCCAAGTTCAAATTTTTGCACCAAAATTACACAAGATTATGTAACCATTTTGTAACGAAATGAAACCAAAAAAACTTTTTTTGTAACTTACAAGGAAGTTCAGAAATCCAAATTTTAATTTCGGGTGTTGGGGTGACGTCACCCCAGCACCCGATATCTTTCAAAATGATTATTTTTACTTGAAATTTTCACAACATTGTATAACCATTTTATAACGATATGTAATACAAAATTCGAGATTCTTAACTTAAGTCTAATCCCGTGAAACCCGATTCAAATTTGGCGGTCATCATTTTAACACGTCATGTCACCCCAGCACCCGAAATTAAATTTTGGATTTCTGAACTTCCTTGTAAGTTAAAAAAAAAGTTTTTGTGGTTAAATTTCGTTACAAAATGGTTACATAATCTTGTGTAATTTTGGTGCAAAAATTTAGAACTTGGGGTGCTGGAGTGACGGAGCTGACATATACCATTGAAGGATTGCGCTAAGGTTGCATCAGTTGTTACTTTAAACAGTGTAATTTTAAATTAATTGGAATTATTCATATTTGTTAGATAAAGGCTACAAATATTTAAAATTATATTATTTTTACACAACTATATTGTATTAAACAATGATAAATATATTGTTTTGCGTTATATCTTGTATATACAAAAATCCTTAAAATAAACTTACATTGTACAATAGATACTAAATGAGTAAAAAACCTAACCCTGTCACATTGATACTAGGTAGTAGGTACCTATTCAAATCTAATTATTCATAAGATTATTCTAATTGTAAATATTAATATATTCAACTATGCCTATGCCCTATATATTGGACGGTGCTTGGGACAAAATGGAATATATTGATTTTTACGATTTTTTTTATGATATCATAATATGTATTTTTGTAGAGTATTAGGTATATATCGATGTGCATTAAAAAAAAAAACTTAATTGTAAGTAAGTTTTATAATAAGCTTATAAGTAAAAGGTTATAATATAATAGTTATAATAGTTAATAGTCATTATACAAAATTCCTTAATAGAATAATTTTTTTAAGTCTTCTCAAATCATTATTTTTGTACTCATTCCCTTTTACCTATAGTCACCGTCTAATTAATTATTTATTAGTATGATAAATATAATTATATGAGCCATGAGTGTATCTGTAATATGTTACTAATCTGGTTTTTTTTTTTTTTGTACATTTTTGGGTTATTTCAGTTTTTTGGACGGTTTCATTTTGTGTGATTTCAATAATGGTTTTTATCAAGTATGATTCTTCGGATTTCCTTATCTATTCCTTGTAAAATGTTTTATGGCATTTTCGATGACAAGTTTTACTGCAATCTTTACCCTTATAAATTGATCTAAAAAGATTTACTTTTTTACATTACATGCATATTTTACAGCGATACGGACAAAAATTGATTTAATTAAATTATAACTCAAATCCAATTTTTAGTGTCTTATGAGCACTATTTATACGTCGATTGTCGATACAACACTTTACAATACAATGGTGAATAAAACAAATTGTTTGTATTATAAATAATAATTGAATCCTTGAATAGCACTATATAGTTGCTAATAGTTTCATTCAAATTTTAATTTTAATTTAATTTTTATTTTTATTACTGCTTGATAATATTTTATTTATTAAAACGATTATTTACATTAAACATCCTTATTATTTTATTATATAACAATATGTTGAGCAATTCTAATCTAATTGTCATCATTACAGATTTAATACTATCACCTGTTTTATTTTTTATTTTTTGAGAGGGGTGTGCTCAAATTATTATAGCCTTTGCATAAGAGAAAAACAATAACCATAAAACTAGGCACGTATAATAGGTAGGTACAGGAGGGGGTTAGGGGTTCAATATTGATTATAGCAGCGGTTCCCAACCCATGGGCCGCGGCCCACTTGTGGGCCGCGAGCAACATGGTACTGGGCCGCGAACCATAGGTATAATATTAAATATTATATATATTTAAAATAATATTATTATATATTTTTTGTTATATTTCTGTTCACAATAATATTTAATCAATTTTAAGTATAGTGTACAATAAGTGTACAATTAAAGATACGATATTAAAGTTAAAATGTAGTTTTATCTTATATAGTTCGTGGATTATTAATAAGTTCCTGTTATTTGTCATTTTTATCGTATTTATCGTGAACGGCATGCGGGTTGCGATTAACTTAATAGGTTTTTCGATTTCGTAAATTGAAAACTAGTTATTTCGCGACAGTGGTTGTGTGTTTATGCGTCGTTGTGTCTGTTGTGATTTACTACATAGTAT
>VUJU01005504.1:0-13577 GCA_009835225.1 Aphis craccivora
TTTTTTGTTACGCCACTATTATACATAGTAATAGTAATAGTAGGTATTTCGTTTCTTAAACTGTGTTCTGCGGAACCCAAGTGTTTTTTTAATAAAGCATTCAAGAAAATTACTTTGAAAAAACAATTAAAGATTAGTTGTGGCTAGTATGTATGTCGTCCATACTTGAATAGTACTTAATTAATAATTATATAGTAAAGTGTTTGTACAATAAATATCGTGATGGCACTTTTATCATTTACAACAACTTGCGTACCCATATGGCTATATGTATGAAAGACTTATCATAAGTATATCATATTATTATATATTTATACAACGACAAACACGAAATAGCGCAATTGTGCAATAGACTTGATGTCGAACCTGAAATAATTAAATGAAAATTCACTTTCATCAATAAAGCTTAATGCTTAAGCACGTTATAAATTATAATAAAAGCAATTTCACTCATCTCATTAAATTTAAAATTTGAAAGTCCTGTGCCTGTTAAGTTAAAGAGTTTTGGGTTAATTTTGAAAATAATCCTTGTATAAATGATTCACGTTAAAGTAGGCATAAAAAAAGTTCCACAGATATAAAACATCGTAAAATACGTTGTCATATAATAAAGAGAATATATTAATAAATTCACTATTCAGGGTTCAAACCCCCCCCCCCTTTAAGTTATTGGTTACTTGTTACTTGGAATTTTTAAGAGCACTCTGTGAGAAAAGAGTTGGAGATATTGAAAAAAATGGTTAATAATAATTAGAAATAGTTGTACCAAGTCACCTTTATTCTCTTCAGTCATCAAATGTATATTTATTATGGATTTAATGACAAATCAAAAAAATAATAGTATTAGAATAATATTATGTGTCATTTTGTCAGTAGAAAATAAATTATGTTAAA
Source organism: Aphis craccivora (assembly GCA_009835225.1). Taxonomy (NCBI): domain Eukaryota; kingdom Metazoa; phylum Arthropoda; class Insecta; order Hemiptera; family Aphididae; genus Aphis; species Aphis craccivora. The sequence goes on from VUJU01005504.1 coordinate 895, forward strand.
ATATATAAATTACAACAAGAATATTTTAATATTTTAATAATTCGATTTATTGCATTAAAATGTTTTTCTTATTAGTATTTATTATTTGAAATATATTGCATAATTATGATGTTTTACACTTAAATTATATCAATATACTATTGAAGTATACAAATTAATACATAAAAAAAAAAATATATATATATAAAAAACAAAAATATAAAATATATATCTCACCATTTCAGATCTTTAGTAAACAATTATAAACTATTTGTTCAGTAAGTAATACAAAATATATTAACTGCCTTATATATTATAATATTAAATCACATTCACATCAATTGGCAAGACAATCGCGTGTACCTATCTAAATAAAATTATGGTAAAGGTATAATTTTTTATCACTTATCAATTAAAATTTATAGTTGCACAAAGATAAATAAAAATATAAAAACTAAGTAGATAGGTGGGGTTGTGGTCAGAGAGGCTATAAAATATCTTAACATTTAACCAGCAGTTATTGTTGTTTTAGATATTTCATTATAAGACTTATAGGTCTACTATAAGGGGTCTTACGCTTTCAATCCACAGTACCATCAGATTTAAATTATACTAAATATATGCATTTACTTACTATCCAATAAAATCTAAAAAAAATCACAAGATATGATCACAAAAATTACACGTTACATTTGTATCATTTTATAGTTCGACCGTGATTCAACAATGTTACTATAATATTACATACTTTGGTTTTCTTTTTTTTAACCAGCACATTTTTTTTTTTTTTTAATTGCTTACATTAAAAATACTACGATGTCAAAGCTAGACCCAACTTAGCCAACATCATTTGTTTTCGCAGTCTTACGATTTCCCAGTACATATCGTTTTCTAGAAAACAAAAAATTGAATATTAATAAATAGGTAAAAAATATATACTTTATCAGCATAGTACCTAATTACTTATTATTAAAACAAGCTTTCACAATGATTTGAAATTTAATTTAATCAAGCTATTGGTGCTCATCTCATGAAAATTAAATTATGTGGTACTTATCATGTAAATATACATTAACAATTATTTAATTACTTAAGTGAATGTAAGTGTAATACATATTGTGTTATATCTGTCAAAATCAAACAAGCTTTTAAGCTGCCCTTCTCATTTCTAATTTTACAACCAAACTGTACGAAATATTAGATGAACATAAAGATATAACAAAATTAATTATACCCTGTTTCAAGAGAGAATAATCAGTCGGTCGACCAGTTTACGTCCGAGTTCGCGTAACCCCCCTCTGGAGACCACGTTAGAGTGGGTTGGTTGGTGCGCGCGGGTCGAGATGTGCAGAAAGTGATTATTCTCTCGTGGAATAGAGTATAGTAAGGTATAAATAGGTTCTATATCATTATCTAATATCTATGTAAGCCTTTAATCAATTTTAATTGTTAAATAGCTAAAATTGTTAAACTTATTGAAATAACAATACATTTATACTAATAATAACTTTCATTAAAATAAAATCAAAGTAGAGTATGTATATTTATTGTTTAGTACATAGAACATTTATTTGACAATTTTAGTATGTCACTTAATTTAAGTTTGGTTACAAAATGAGAAATGTGAAAAGCTTGTTAACTATCATGACACTGTGTGATATAATATATGGAGTCACAACAAAATATGCTACCCTAATATCTTCTTGAGTAATAACATTTTTAAAAAATTTGTTTTTAATTTCAGATTCGAAGCCAAATTGAAGAAATTATTACAGATTGCATTAAATTAACAGATATTTTAATTAATTAAAAAAGGTAAAAATTGATGGTAATGTTAAATTTTTTATCATTAATTTAAAACAATATAATTTCTACTATTCTCCGAATCTAAAATATGTTTGTGCAATTCTAAGCAATATATCACACACATTTATATTTTACATGTGTTCAGCTTTAAACTAAAAAATATTAAGTGTCAATAATAAAATTCAATGAACTTGTGTAGTAACAATATTGTGAGTTAAAATTACTATACACAATTGGAAAATTTAATATTCTAAATGATTGTACATTTTATAATTAAATACGTATGTCGTACATTGTATATTAAAATGTATTATTAAGCCTATGGTTTTTGGTTTGCCTATAATATTTCTACGTGAAAATATAGTTAATAATTTTTAATCCATACTTTTTATACATGGAATTAATAATAATTATTACTTATGTTATAGTTATGTGTATGCTTGTTTGAATCTTATTATGTTCCATGTTACTAGTGTTCGAGATGTAAACCTATAAATTATTTTATTTGAAGCTTTTTATTATTTTGTTAAATTATGTTAACATAGATTACATTAAATTTCATAATCCATTTTGACAATAATTCAATAATATTTATTTTTATTTACTACGTACAAAATTTACTTAATGCAAATTATTATTTAATTATAGCATTTTAGTAATAATTTTTTTATTCAGAATGCACAGACGATATTTACATTCCAATAAATTACCAATTACAGTAATTTGTTTTAAGGCAAAACTAATATATACAAATTTTAAATATTATTCTGAAATTATCAATATATATTTAGAATACAGGATTACAAAAATCTTAATATTTTATCACCTTAAAATGATAAAAATTCTAATTGATATTATAGTTATTTTTGTTCATATTATTATAAATAAAAAAAAACAAAAGTAATATTTACAACTATTACCTAACTAATTGTTAATGATAATTTTTAACAATGGAAGTATTTTTTCATTGTATTTTGTAAAAAGTTAAGATATATATTATAATACTGTGCTACAAACCTAAACTTTTGACCAAGCCTCTTTGAATGTATCTGAGATAGTTGAGGAAATCACATACAGCAGTAATCTAAAAACATAATTTCAATTACTAGTTATTTATCATGAATCAGAACAATTAGTATCAAAGGTAAAGAAATTAATGAGAAATTAAAATAGTATAAAAACAAAACTTACTCTATTTCGACAAATTTGTGATATGCAATAGCATTCGCTATCTGATCCACCTAAATTCATTCTATAGAGACATAGCAATGGCAATTCCATTAGAGCACATTTTCTAAAATTATAAAAAAATGAATATTAATATTATTCTAAATAAACAATATTATTTTAATTATATGTATTATATTTTTATAATGGGTATAGTGGAAAAGTTTATTAATTTTTATCACTAATTACTTATAGAACTATTTCTTAAAATCACTTTTGAAAGACACAATCCTAAATAAAAATCATACCTATATACCAGGGGTGGCCAAACTTTTTTTGGTCACGATCTACTAAAAATATACTTCACCTTTGAGGATTGACTTCCACCATTTTTTTTTATTATTATTGAATAACTATAATTATAAAGTAACATATAGAGCGCGTGGCCTTAAAAATAAATTCTAACATGATTAACTTTGAAATGGTCTGTGATCGACCAGTCGATCGCGATCGACTGTTTGGCCGCCCCTGCTATATACCATCATCCAATCATTGTGATAACTTTAAGATGTATCCACTATAGTAATAAATATATATATATATATTAATAGTTTATAAGACTAATTTCCAGTCAATACATTTAGATATATATAAAAAAAGAAAAGAAAGAAATACAACTCTCAACTACATTAATTAGAGAAAATTTAAGTAATTTTTTTTCTTACTTTGGAAAATGAGATTTTGACTTGTCCATAGATTCAATAAAAAGATTTCCAGATTCTATTGCATTTCTAACATCCATTGCCAATGTTGAATTATTAAATTCTAGACATTGATCGATATCTTCTCTGTATATTCTACTTATGAAGGCATCGGATTTATCTAAAGTAGGAGATTTCATCCAATGCACAAATTCACGATGCACATTTGGATCAATCTTGAAATATCGTAGTTAAAATTATAATACCATAAAACAGATGAAAAAAAAACATAACATTTATATTTACCTCAGCACTATTAGATATATCTAAAGTTTCTGTGTCTGTTACTGCTTGGTTAGACTTTTGCTTTAGCGGTGAATCCGGAGGAGAATTTTCTCGGCCGTACTTTAAGTTATTGTGCGAAGGAGATCTCTTATGTTTACGATAAAATAGTCCAACTCCACTTAGTCCTCCTTAATAATAATAAAATTAAATATTAGTTTTTATAGATTGGCTTAAAATAATGTTACTATAATATTATTATTGGATATGATGTAATAATAATAATAAACAGTAATAATTAATATTTTATGTTTGAAAACATAAATTTGTAATAAACTACTTATAAAAAAGGAAATATATATCTAATAAAATAACACTCATTAGATATGATGTTTATTAGAAAACAAATACTTCAACTTTCACCCAAGTATTTACGAAATATTTGTTTACTGCAAACTTATTACAATGTAAAAGCTTAATGTAAATAAAATACATAATTTTTTAAATTACAATGTCTATTTTATATATTTCTTTAGAAAATGAATAAATATTCAGAGAACATAGAAATTATTTGTGCAAGAGAAGAACACATACCAAATATAAAATCAACAATGAAGGATTTTTATTCAGATGAACCAGTTTTTAAAGCTCAGAAAATAGATGTTGAAAAATTAGATAAAAGCTTTTATGAATATAAAGAAGGCGATTTCACATTAGTAGCCATTGATAAAAAAAATAAAGCTGTAGCATCTCTTGCCATAAATAGTATAACAAAACCTGATAATGCATTGAAACAAAAAATTCATGCTGGTTAGTGAATTTGAATTAGTTAATATGATATTTTTACATAAAAATAAATGTTTATTTGTTTTAAACTTTTTTAGATTTATACAATAAAAACAACATAGATTTATATAGTGCTTTAAGATTCTGGTCATCAATTCAGAGTGATCCATGTCTATTCAAAATGTTAAACGTAGACACAATGTGGGAGATTAAAACCTTAGCAACAGCACAACAATACCGAAATCTTGGATTGTCAACAGTGGTGGCAAAACAATCATTTGAAGCAGCTTTGCTCAATGATGATATCTCAGTTATTTGCATGGACTGTACTAATTATTTCAGCGCAAAAATAGCGAAGAATCTAGGAATGGAGTGTGTAGTAAAAAAACATTTTAGCGAATATACAGATGATAATGGGCACCCTTGGATTAAGAACATACCCGATCCACCAAATGATACAGTAAATGTATTTATTTTTAAGAAAAAAAATTACAAAAATTAAGTTTAAGATATTGTCTTGGTAAAAATATGACAAGTAAATTAATTATTGCACTTAATCTGTGATCGTATCTATACAATATCTATCTATTGATGTAAACAATAAATTAACAATTGTAAATTATATATCATATTTATTAATTTATGGTAATTTATTATTATATATATATGTATAGTACTACAAGTTAACTATACATTTTTAAAAATTATTTCCGTAATTTTTGTGACAGTAAAACTATTAAATAATATTATCTATAATAAATTATTACCTGGCATCGAGATACTGTCTTCTCTTGATAAATTAGGATGACTTGGTGTAGAAGTTAGTACAAGAGTTTTTAATGCTGTCACTTCTGCAGTTAAAACATCAACTTTCATTGAAGATTCTTTTAATGCTCTTGTTGCAGCTGCCTGGCGTAAATTTGCTTCTTTTACCATATTATGAGCTTCCTACAATAAGTGTATCAAAATAATTATCTGATTACCTAATACTGTATTTAAGTTACTAACTTGAAATAGACTAGCAGTCAATTCTTCTAATTCTGATTCAACATCAGCACGTATTCTACTTAAACGTGATACTTCTTCATCTCTAAGTTTTAATGTTTCATTGGCTTTTTTTAATTCTTCTTCAAGCCTTGCAAATGCGTGTTCTTTTACTTCATTAACTGATCTATCCCAGCTAGATGCTGAAGATTCCATTCCACTATCAGTATCAGGGTCGGGGACTGCAGAGTCTATAATTTGAGTTTCAGTTGGTTCGTCTTTATCAACCATTCGTTCACTGAGTAGACACTCCTTAATCCCAGCATATGATGCACCGTTTTTTGTCACTAAACAATCTCCTTTGACAGTAGCAAAGCAAACCAGATGTTTTTTTGGCGATAGTATCAACTCATTATCATTAGCCATTTGGGTAATTTCAGGAACATGGAGAGATTCGTCAATGACATCAGAATCCGATAACGTGTTCATTACAAAATACTATTTGATTATTTTGTACAAACCTAAACCCAAAAATTTAAAATCTATTATTATTATTTATTTAAAATGTATATATATATACATAATAATTTACTTAACTACTAATATTATCAAAACAGAAAATATTAGTATTGAAAAAAGTGTTATAAAATACAGTGTGAGTAATGCGCAAAAGCACAATAACTTTATATAGGTAATTTCCATAAGTAGAACTAGTAGGTAAAAGTAATAATTGATGAAATTAAAAATATGTTCTAAAAATGCCCAGTCACAGGATTTTATGTGTAAAAAAAGAATTTTTATTACCTTAAGTACCTTAAGTTTAACTCAGAATTTGATAGTTTATCAAATATAATATATATATAAATATGTATAGTCTATAGGTAGATACAATGAATTATTTATTATTATATGTAGGAATAAATAAATAATTTAGATCCAAAAAAACATTTAGATAATACATAGTAGGTATCAGTGGTATCACTTAAATATAAGATATTGTATTATAGGGAACTACATATTACACAAACCAGTTTTAAATGTTTCAATATTTTAGAGAACAAAAAACTAGAATGAATTCAAATATCAAAGCCACATAAATGAAATACTATTGTTTGAAAAATAAAATAAACATAACTATATTGAATTTAAAGAATAGGTATCTGTTTTGCTAGCTATCAACTCAAAAACAAAATAAGCAAATAAAATAAACAGGAAATAAATAAAAGCACGATTACTTCTTTGTAAGCATAAATATATATATATATATACATATACTTAAATCTGTTTATATTATCCCGTACATCTGGTCAGAGAGTTGGCCGTGTGAGGAAGCACACAAAGTCGAAATTCTAAAAATAAAACGTGTGCTATAAAAGCGTGTTATGATAAATTATCGCGGTTAAAATAGATCGCGAAAAGTACAACTAAGACCTCGGGTAAGCCAAATAACGTTTTTTCGGACTATTTATTTTTGGTCGTCGAATGTCCAGGGCCAAAGTCAGAGCAAATTACAATAATAATATTATTTAAACGTTTGCCGCGTAGAAAGCTATATGTACATAAGTGTCGTGCGTCCGCAGTCCGCACTACTTTCACCATTTATGTGAATCATTTACTGCGGACGACGACAAAATATGACGTTTGACGAAAACGGTGTACGTTATACATATTTTATTACAATTGAGTTTAATATCAACATGTACCTAATTTAAGCACTCGGCGACAAGACGGAAACGAATCCGGTGAAACATATGTCAAGCGCCAAAAGTACAGAGGGCCATAATAATAGCCTAGTTGCGGGGGCCGGAATACCGCCTACTACTACGCTACAGAGTACGGCGTACATTATTCACTGGATGGCGAAACAGCGAATAAAAATAATATAATAATTGTTTGGGACTTACAGACTTCGTTCGGTGTCATCGTGTAGGTAGAAGGTACTTGCAGACTCGATAGACAATACTTAATACACGTATGACCAACGGATATATTATATTATGTGGCACGCGACCGAACGGATACGTGTATTGCGATCCAAATGCAATAATGCAATATAGGTAGATATTATATAATAATTAATATTATAATATTAGAATTAAAATTAAAAACGACGACGGTGATAATGCTCGGAAACAATAACACAGACAACGCGCAGCTCACGCGAACTACAGACACTGCGGCTTGACCCTGATAACGACAAACGATTTATCACGGGAAACAATTATTATTATTTAGCTGGTGGTCGTGTTATTTATTATTACTTATATTATTATCTTGTGGTGGTGACGCGCGCGCAACGAAACGTTGCATCCGTAATGTGAAAGCGTCGGTGGGTCTGCGAACCACCGGGTGGGGGTAACGTGGAGGCAGCTTGTCCTAGCGTCACGACCGAAATTATCGCACGCCACACCGTCCTGGAACAGAGTACGGTAATTCGCGATCGTACAATATTATGAATCTGCTCGGCCTATAAAAACGTTTTCAATCGATAATAAACGGGTTAAAAAATAATAAATAAATAATAATAATCGAACGATACGATGTTATGGAAGTATGTAATAACAAATTGCATCTATAGTGCATGTGGATGATGAGTATATACACAGAGAAGTAATGAGGCATAATCTGGGTGCTGCACCTTGTCGCAATAACAAAATGTTATAATACGTCTTGTATGTTGCAACTTTGTAAGACAACGACCAACGATGGTATTGGCCGAGCAAAAAAAAAAAAATAATAAGTGCTCATTTTCATTTTTAAAACGAATGTGGTTGATGGCAACAAAATAGATTTATTCTCTCAGAATTAACTACAGACTGTGGATTAGGTGCTTAAGAGGAATTTTAAACTACATATAATATAAGAGTATAAGACAACCATAACAATTTCGAATTCGTACATTGTACATACTTGCAGGCTACTTACACAATATAATAGTCAAACTCGCAGAGTCGTAATAGTACCTACTACCTACCTACTTATTCAGTTTTCGCTCCTCAGAATTATTTTTTTGCCGTCGTTTTTAAAACATAAATAGGTACACATTTTTTCGATAATAATTGTATACGTGTTAGGTAAAAAAAATCAACAAAGAATATAAATTAATATTTATTTAATAATGAGGATAATAAGAGGAATTGAGGAATTTATAATAATTACATACCTAAATACCTTTATCAATAGGTATATTATTAGTTGTTAGTGTTTTTACCTATAGTTATAATTGTATAAATACAAATAATATGTACAATATGTTCCGCCTAAAGGCTATAGAATGATCATCGCCTTCTCCTAAAAACGTATCTGCTTATAGTCACAGTCACTATAGTTATTTGACCATTATTTTTGTTCGAATAATATTGATAAATTTTATACGAGTACCTAGGTATAAGTGTATCACAGTCAAATTTCCTAGTGTTATTTATGAGTTTATCATATCTCATACAAACATATGTTTAATGTTATTTCATTTATAATTTATATATGTATTAAAATTAAATAATTTCAGTTTTTATCCAGATTCCAGGCATATTGATTTCTGTTACCATAAACATGACTCATAAGATTAAAGATACACTCGACAGTCAACACCTACTTTACAGCAAAATGACTTCCCAGCCCAGGTTAGATTTTAAATTATAAAATAATATAATAAGTAATAAATTACATATACTTAATGGTTCTTATGTCATAGTATATTTTAATATATCATTATTAATTGTTATTGGTGGTCATACACATCAATCATTATTTATTATTATTGGTAATTATTACTTATTAGTTAGTACTTATTAGAATATTAGATGACACATTATTATTTGTAGACTTGTAACTTGTAAATAGGTAGTAGTTATTTATAAAATGTATCAACGACCATTATTGAATGTAGTTTTATTTGAAGATTGCAATAATATTATAATATGTATACGCAATTATATAGTTGGATTAAAGTTTAATTGAACAGTAGATATCACACTATTCACATTATTCACACTACAATTACAGATTATAAACACTATAATTTAGTAATATTTGTGTAATTGGGTACATTATACATACCTACTACATCAATAGTAGGTAAAATGTAAAATGTAGGTATATGCTAATATTGTTATTTATACTGATATTAAGAATATTATACATTCTTGTAAGATCTAACCATCTGTGATACATGAATTTGATTAGGTTATTCTTAATGCTGTTATTGGTTTCAACTTTCAAATATTAAAAATTAATAGTATAAGACAGTGTTTGGGTACTTAGTACCTACAAACTATACAGGACACAGGTCCTACTGAAATGAATAGCCTTTCACAGTTTCGCTTTAAAATTTCTACACGGATAGATATCGACATACCTGCTTCAACTATCGATTATATTTTCTACAATTCGTATTTCGTATTCATTTGTAATTAACGAACTGGTTTCACTGCAGTTTTTGTGCGAATATTCAGTCATATAGATAATAATAAGTGTACCTATAGGTACTGCTAAAGTAATAGCGAGAGTTCTGCATATTATTATACACAATACCGTCAATACCTTTACGTCTATACCTTATCGTTAAGTTCTTCGCAGAGTATACCTAATCGGTTACAACAACTTAATAATAGACTCGGGAATAACTGAATAAGGTATAATATAATAAGTTTTGAAATGTGTCAAGTACGCCGTCGAATTACTCGAATTATCCCATGGTTGTATTTATGAGTACATCTGTATGGCTATACATAAGACACATATAATAAATAATAATATACCTAAGTCTAAACTTGTGAATGAAATGGCTGTACACACCCGTCACTACACACACATATTATATATGTATATAACGATATCTCTATGTAATTATCAATGTTAAGCGAATTTTTATGCTCTTTTCAGACTCACTTGGACTCGAATAGCAAACCGTATGGTATAATTTTAAATTTATGTTCAGGTAACAAGGAATTAAAATATTACCTATGTATATATTGTATGTAATATACTATACAAAGACAAAAAGTATCTCTGATGTCCAGCTTTCAACTCCTGTGCTATATGAATGGCTAATGGATTGACATGGTGATCTAGCCTCGTCTCGTGTTTGCGAGCAAACTTTTGGATTTCGTCTGCTATTGTAGGCAGCATCATATCACGGTGAATTGCGTTGTTTCTTTCGAACCGGTATGCTGCAGTGATGGTCCGAAGGGCAATGTTTTGACAGCGTTGTATTACATCGATGTTAGATTTACTGGCACAACCCCRCAGTTGAATACCATAAATCCAGATAGGTTTTATAATTGATATATACAGTAGACGTTTGTTTTCGATGGTTAATTCAGAAAAGGGTCCGACTAACCAATAAAGTTTTCGCATTTTTTCTTTAATCTGAATTTTTTTCTGACGGACGTGGTGTTTCCCAGTTTAGACGAGAGTTAAGGTGCATTCCAAAATAATGAAAAAAAAAAACAAAAAAGTTGTCACAAACACTGACAAAGTGTGCACGATGTGTCAGAAGTGCACCATATATATTATAATTCATAATATGTATAGGTACTATTATTAATATTATTATTATTATTGTATACCTATATATAATCATTCATTGTAATTATTATTATTGTCGAATAACAGACGTGACAACACCAATATTTTATATATACTTTTGTATGCCTATCTATACTATGTAATATTATTACAATATAGTAACGACACTTATATATTATAGACACAATACGAGTAATTTAGCATATCATACAATCATACTTCATAGAACGTAGTTTTATAGATCGATATATATATAACCGTATAATTATTAACCAATAACTGATCTTTCAGTCTCTGAAAAAAATATTTTTCGATTCATCACGATCACGATACAATCGCGTACGCTAGAAAATTGGATAACCGCTTTTTTTCTACGGCCATCACAATATTATATAGATACCTTTAGTGTCCACCAGCTTATATTTTTATCTATAGTTTTAATTTTATTGTATCTATACCTAGTATTGCTTCATTTAGTCGTTACACTGGTACAAAAGCTAATATTTTAATATATACTATATTCTTAGTGCCACGGGCGTAGGTAAGAGGGGGGTTTGGGTGTTCAAACACCCCCCAAAATTAAAGATAAAACAATTTTAAAATAAATATTGTGAATATCTAGATCAAAATCCCCTCAGAAAATATTTCCTATTTGCACATGATTCTTACCTAAATGCTTTCTGTCTGTCTATCTCTATACCTATAATCTATATTATTAGGTAAGTATACATTACTATCTGTATGGTGCGTATCATCGAAATGTATACGTCTTAATTTTATTACGTGTTGTAGAACAACAGATCGGTAGGTAGTAGGTACCTACTTAAAAACCAAACATTGATGTAACTGATGTAAGCAATGTAAATCAAAAAAATAAAAAGTGTTCAACAATTATTACAGTATTATAACCCATTATTGATAAATATTCAAAATTTATAACATACAATAGCACTGCAAATGTCTGCAATCTTCATACGTTTATACCTACCACAACATATATTCTATAATAGTTATAGGTTTGTTAGGTATATAGTGATTAGTGAATACTTCTTATAGCTCTTATTTAATTAAATTTTTACATATAAATATAAGTTAAAATCAAAATTGTATAAATATTAAATATTAATTAATTTTATTCACAAATATAGTCCGATAACCGTAATGATAATAAAGTTTACATTACTATAACTACATAAAATAATGTATATTACATTTTTTAAATAATATTATTTTTGTAATAATGATTATTGATTATTGTTATAATAATGAGATTAACACATCGATATTATATATGCAATCATATGATATATTTTTATCTCAAATATTGAGAAAGCTTGTATTTTATAATGTTTATTGTTTATACATACCTATTATGTAAAGGTGAAAAGTCACACAAGTACGCTACCTAGTACCTACCAAAGCTATTAAAGATATTTGCAACATTTCATA
>VUJU01005507.1:0-13552 GCA_009835225.1 Aphis craccivora
TTAAATTCTGTATGCCTACACTCAATGTTATAATGTTTTAATACTTTTATTATATTTTTAAAAATAGGTATATGCTAGGTGCTAAAGTTGTTTTAATTGTTTTTTATTAAAAATATGTATAAAAAATCATATATTCAAGAGATTTATTTTAGTTTAAAGCTTACGAGACATTAATTAATTATTTTCAGTTGGCAGCTATAGTATTAACATTTTTGGGAGACAACTCGCACTTAATTATTAATTACCTGTTCATCAGAGAAAACTCGGTTGTATTGACCTTTTTTTGTGGGATACGGATGGTAGGAATTAGGTAGGTATCTATTTTGAAAAGAAACCAGTAAACTTGTACGGTTCCAATAAATTACAAATCACTAGACACATAATTTGTAGGTACAGGTAGAGAGCCTGTATAATAATAATTATAAAGATTCTCTTGGATCAGGTAGTACAAGATTGTTTGCCGTTTACCTTTTTGGGAACACAGTTTCGTACATTTGTTAAATAGGTAATAAAGGCACAGTCATCGCACATGCGTAATAGGTACCTACCTACCTACAATTGCATAATATAGGTAAGAGAGGATTGAAGTTTGTCGAATTTGATAGTGTACGATTTTCAAAGTAATATGTTAAATAAAATTTTTTTGTGAACATACAATGCGTTTTATTTTATGAAACGTTAAAAAATATAATACAAGTCGAATTTTAATGTATATTATAATTAATTATTTTCAATTTAACTTCATCCATCATGGAAATTATCTAAAAAAAGGAAAAATTAGTTAAATATTTTTTTTATAATTTTTTATTATTCATGGTACAGCTTCAACTGCTACGGTTATTAGTTAAATATTATAATATTTGTGTATAATATTATATCGATCAAAAATAATTAAAGTAAACATTTTTCATAGAATATATTATGTATTTATTCACGGTTTAAGATATACTTATATTAATAATATAAAATTAAAATTAAAATTGTAAAATTGAGTTACTTACTGCCTTATTCGTTGCGCATGTCGTTATATTGTATATATTCTTAAACCGTGAATTTATTAAATGTTGTAATGGGTAACGCCATCTCTTAGAAGGTTTCTGGATTTTGTTGACACGTTTAACCACAACGATAGAGGTCGGTGCGGATAGTTTTAAATAAACAGGAATGTGAGATTCATAAAAACAAGTATTTTGAATTTTTGACAATAACAATTAATTTCATTATAAAACTATATATTATATTTAAATAGAAACACTAAATTTAACAAATACAAATAAAAACTATAAGTATGTAAAACGAAAATAATAAAACTAATAAAAAAAACTAGTTAATAACTATAAGTAACGTATAACTAAATTATAAGTCGTCAAGAGACAAGATTATTCAAGGCCTTAAAACACAATGTTTTTTAGTACAATAATAATAAACTTAATTATATTGATTAAAGACTTCATATTAAATATGTATAATACATTACAATTAATGGTAATAATGAGATTTAATAAAAACAAATAGTTTCTAACAAGAAAACAGTATTTTTGATTGAGTAAAAATGAAAAATATATGTCTATATCTAATATTATAAAAAAGGCCGTCTATGGTGATTTTTCTTAAATAAATATTGGAGCTTCGAGGAACAAGGATAATCTAATACATTCGTATAGACTGCGAGTTCCATGATTTATGTTCGTTTTATTATCAATTTTATACATCAACTATAAGCATCAAATAACTTTGAGTTTGGAAAATTATCTCTTTCATTAAAGTTTGGTTACGATTCCCGTTCGTCGTCGGCTTCATTTATCTACCGTTGGCCGTCGCATCATACTTGGAAATAGCGATTTGTCTTTTTTTTTATAAGGTTGAAAAAATGGAGGGGGGGTGGCTGGAATTTCTTGAGTTTAGTCCAATATATATATATATATAAGATGTTGACTACTGTTGTAGAAGTAACAAGGACCTAATCCAAACCATAATTTATCTACTTGTGACCGACACCCGTACAAACCGTTTCGGTTACAATTTAGGTAAGTCCTATAAATACTATCGATTGTCACGAGTCATGACTTATTACACATCAGGTATCAACGGTATACGGGAATGCCATTAATCGGCGTACGACTTTATTGTACAAAAAAAAAAACACACACACACACACAAAATACAAATCTTTATCTTTTCGGGTAGTATCTAAAGCCCACCCTTAGAGTTTCACAAAATAACAAGATAATAATAATCACCAGTACCTATATATATTATATGCTATATAGAGACGTATTGTATTCGTGGGAGTCGTTATTTCGAGATGTTAACATTTCGTTTCGGTAATTTTCACTAACGAAGTGTTTTCTTTCTGCTATAATAAATTAATAACAAATTTTGGTTCTAAATAATAACGGAAAACTTCTCAAATCAGAATTTCCTGCAGACTATAAACCGTTGATGTAATAATAAAATATTATATAAAATTATAATGTTTATTCCCAGATTTTTACCATATTACATAATAATAATGCATATAATTGGACGTAGGTTAACGTTTAGGTTAGGTATTACGTTTATTACCTAACGTAATGTTCAGCACTTGTAATACAATAACCACCTAACAACAAGAGATTTAAAAATTAACCTAATCAATTTATTCTATTTCAATTTTTAATTTAATTAATTTATTAACCTATTCCCGTGAAATAAAATTAAAAAAAATTTATTAATATAGGTTACCTATATAAATTAATAAAATAATTATATTACTAATAGTAAAATACACAAAAGTTACATTAGCAGAGTGATAAATGTATTGATTTTATAATGATAATCTGTTTTTTTTTTAAATTTAAAATTTTTTTGTATCAGTTTTGACACCTTTTGGAGCAGTAAAAATACCTAATTTTGTGGTAAAAAAATTAATCTAGTTGGTACTCTGTGAATTCAAAAGTAAAAGACGAGTTCTCCGTATTATTTTTAGTAATAGAGGGAAAAATATACATTATAGGCATGAATTGTTTTATATAAACAATTAAAGTTTAAATTTATTTATATAGTAAAAAACAAATTTGTAATATCCAATTTTTATAGCTAAGGCTTGAAAAAAGATTCCTCATAAGTATTTTATTCTTAAACCAAAACATTTTAGTATATTATTCTAGTTTAATTCTTTTTTATAGATATTATTATACAAAAAGTTCAAATTTTGATGAACAAAGAAATAACATTTAAAACTTTTACGTGTAATATTATTATATTTTATAAACACGTGAAATTTTCAAACATTTATTATATTAATTTTAAGTTACTGATTATACCAATAATCTATGTACACTGTTCTTACTGTAGAGTAAGGTGGTTTTAACTCAAAAATTATTGTTAATAATATAATATTATAAGAATTAAATACTAACAATTATATTATAATATATGACGCAATGTTTTTTTGAAAAAAAATAAATTAACCTACTGTAATACTAATAGTAAAATAAATTAATTTAATAGCAATATCAAAAAACTTAACATGAAATATTCCAAATAAGTAATGCCATTAAGCTGACGGAACGTTTCGTTCAAAATAATTTTTCTCATGTAATGATTTTACATTGAATTTAAATGTAAGATGTAACACATACTTACTGTACAACAGAATGGCTATTGTATCCGTTTACTTTTGCCATTATTTATTTATTATTATTTTTTTTTTTATAGGTATTGTATAATTTTTACGAGCGAATTAGAATATTTCGAGGTTTTCGTGCATAATTTAGCATTATACTTATTATAGCTTTTTAAGGATAAACTACTCTTTTTATAATAGATTATTTTTATTTATACTGGGAATCGAGATATTATATTAATGTCCGTGTCAAAACGTTGTATTTTGTTTATTATTAACATTAGTCGGTACTGGGTAAAAGTACTAAAAAACAAATAAATCATTTTTCAACTAGATAAAACTGATAAAATATAAATATAATATTATAATTAATATTTAAAATTTTTATTAAATACTTATAAAATTATGAAATATTTAAAAAAATATATATATATATACTATATAGTTATAATAATATTAATATGTATTATGTAATAATATACTTATATTTAATCACAATAATAGTATCATCATGGCATGATGTAATATATGGTCGTTAACGATAACATTAAGCCGTTTCCTGGAAAAATAAAACAAAGTTTCACTATAAATATTCAAAAGTATGACCCTAATAATATAGTAATATGTTAATCATGGCACTCAATGTATTTATCAAAGATTATACTTACGAGTTACAACTAACGTAAAATAATATTATTTATTTACAAATATTTTTATCGTTAATATTTGTATCATAAAATTTAATGTTTCGCGTTTTTGCGAAATATTTCAATTTTCAAATACTAATTAATAATAATTATAAAGATTAATAGACTTCAAGTTAATATGACAAAAAGTTTAATTTATTTAATCATAGTAAACCAATTTTAAATTATTTTTTTTTATCCGTGAATTTTTATGTTTCAAATATTTCAAAATTTTCATTAGGTAGCTTAAGATAATACATTTTCAAGTTTCAGAAAGTTTTGCTCAATAGCATACTAGGTATAGTTTCTCTTTTAGTTTTTTATAATGAGGTATTTTTATGAACGTGTTACAGGCTACACGAATTATTTTTATAGTGAGCTAACCTCTTATGATATGACCTTAGCACTACAATTAATATTTTCAAACGAAAACGTGGTAACATAATATTTTTTATAAATTTCTTTTATACAGTAATTTAGCCACAAGATATATAATTAATCGCAAGCCATATATTATTTTCGTGGAAAATTTCGTTGTTTAAGAATGACGTGAACTTTCCAAACAATATAGATAAGACTATTTATAGTAGATTTTAATTTTGCTTTTGAAATATTTATTATTAAATTAATTACATTAGATTTTTTTTTTTGTTAAAATTTGATTGGTTAAAAAAATTTCATAATTTATCATTAAAGGAAAAACAAATAACGAAAACCGATCTATTATATAGTAGTATTTGTGTCGAGTGTCACTTGCCATAGAGTATTATTGATCACTGACCGTTGTAATGGATGTATTAAATTTAAATTCAATGATATAGATTATTTCATATTATGAAAAATTTAAGTGAGTTAGAACAGAAATAGTATTTCAGACTCTATTTATACTTTCAAGGGATTTTTTTTTAACCATAGTCGAATGTATAGTTGGATCTTCAATAAGAGACAAATAAGTAACAACAGTCAACTGTATATTTTCAAAATATAATTTTAAATCGATTTATCATAGATATAGTAACCTATGTTATTGATAAATTAAAATAATTTTCACCATTACGTTATGTATGATTACTCCTTTTATTTTTAACACCACACTCAAAAACACGGTTACTACTTTACTAGGGTAATAGTAGTGTGGTTTACTGTATTATTTTAAAGGTAATGGCTAAATCTATGTATAGTACTTAACTATATTGTGTTCGATTGTGTAAGTTTGAACTCGGGGCATAGTTTCTAAAATTACTAAAATATAACTTAGAAAACTTTATTTATATCGGTCTAACAATCCGGTTGGTGTAGTGAGAATAGCCAACCAACTACTCCTTAATTGTATATACGATTTGGTAGAAATATTGACAATTTATTGGTTTGAAAGAACGAATGTAGTTTGTTACTTTATTTTTAACTATTGAACAATTCGGAAATTTCTGTATTTTAAACGAATTTTGTCGTAATTTGAACCGCTCAAGTTTATAAAAAGAATTGTAACGATTTGAAAAATTGTATTGTATTAAGAAAATATTGATATTATTGTTTGGTAAATGCTTCAAATTTCTGCATTGTTATCGATTATTGAATTACAACAAAATAATAAAATAAATTTCACTTGTTTTAAGTAGATATTTCTTAATCCAGAATTCCAGACTTTTTTGAAATACCAATTACCTATATCCGATTTGCTACCAGAAAATTAACTTCATAAATACTTCAGTAACGAAATATTTTAACTATCAATAATTTTCTTATAATTTAAGAATATTATTTATTAATTATGATCTATGAGATTGGTTTTTGGAAAAATACTAACCCATGAAAATGATGTATTGGAATAGCCTAAGCAAAACGCCGTGTTTCGCAATGTCTTCATTGAAATGTATTATAAACATATTATATTATAATATTTATATTTATTTCCACAAAAAAATGTAAAACTTGAGACGAAGAAAAGAAAAGAGATATTTGTAGTATAGTATATTAAATTATTCGTTTCAATTCTGCTGAAATCCAAAATCTCTTCCACAGTTTTGCAATAAAGTGAAAGAGATTTACTTATTTAGTTACTTACGGTTCATGAAAGTTGTCATGAAAAAAGTGACACATGAAAATGATTATATTATTTACCAAGTATTATTATTTTATATTTTGGATAGAGCAATAGCGATTTTTGGGTTATATTATATTGTACAATAAACTTACTCACGAACCAATTTTTTATACTACAATCTATCGCCGCGTGGTAGTATTATTTATCAATATTATTTGGGTGCGCGTCATTTGCATACTGAAAAACCACTTTAAATTTCGCAGCGATATGGCATATTATTATTTTATTTGTTGCAGTTGTCTCTTCGAAGGTTTCAAAGACCTAAACAAACAGAAGAAATAAATTTAACAACAATGAATAAAGCAATGTATAGTTTTAATAAAAATAAATATTTTTTTACAAAATTAATAAAAATAGTATTCTTTTGCGCTCTCTCGTAAATATTTCTAGCAAAATAAATATTGTTGTCATTCACTTGTGTTAGTTGTATCTAGTTATTAGCTATAATTCCAAAGATAATGCGCAGTGTGGTTCGAATGTAAACTCAAGTATTCGAGTTTTCTATTCTAAAACGTATTTTATTGAAACTATACTACGATTTACAATTTATAATAATTATTGTATTGGGATATATTATAAAAATTCGGATTTATATAATATACATGATGATATAACTGTACAACCATACGTTTTTCACTCCGGGTGTGGATAATCTTATTTTGATGACACCGAAACTTCTTTACAATACGAGAACTAAACAAATATTAAAGTTGTATTTTATAAAACGTTGTACACACGTCAATTATATTTTACTGTTTCGTAATTTGAAAGATTGTTGTATGTACTTGACAGTAAAATAAAATTCATCTTACGCTCTGAGTAAACCGTGTAAACTTAAACATTTTTGAATAGATTTATGAAATATTAGTAATTTAATAGAACGTTATGAACGA
Organism: Aphis craccivora; assembly: GCA_009835225.1. Lineage (NCBI taxonomy): Eukaryota > Metazoa > Arthropoda > Insecta > Hemiptera > Aphididae > Aphis > Aphis craccivora. The sequence goes on from VUJU01005507.1 coordinate 7,291, forward strand.
TTATTAGAAATCTCAGAAAAAATATATCATAGTCAAGTCCTCTCGAAATACAGTGAACGAAAGAAGTTGCATAGTTTTACCTAGAATGAAAATGGTAATTTTTTGAATCATAAGCTCGGGGAAAGGGTGATCTTATTGATGCACATAGACACACACTTACGCGCACTTTGTTGACACGTGTTTGCGATGTATGTGCTTACACGTCGGAAGTCGTCTACCTAGTAGCACAGGAGAATTTCCATTACTACTAAATAATAATAATATGAATCTGTATAAAATGGCGGGTAGAGTCAACGACAAAAGTCCGGATATAATATACAAATATAGGTTGCTATATATAATATTTCGAGACGGTATTCATGTTTAGCGCAAATATTTATCCTGTCTCCGGGTCATTCCTGTCACCCACCACTACCGTACGGCGTACATGCCTAATGCTTGTACTCGTAGTGCGCGTGAAATTAATAAACGCGTCTTCCGGCGATGGCGAAGAATGTAGAAACGTTAATGTGGAGCGGAAACAGTGTGAAATGAGTATCTACCTAAGATGTTTCAGTCCATAAAATGGGAACCGTAAATGTCTAGCACACCAGCCTTTTTTTGCTGCAGTCGTTGGATATTTGGATATGAAAAAACGAATTTTCAGTTTTAGACTATTTTGGGTAGGTTCTTGAGATTGGACTGATCTAGTTGATGGAAATATTATTAAAGCATTTCTGTATAAATGCATGGCATATTATATTATATTTGCTGATTTTATTATCGCATATATAGTTATAACAGTTATAACATTTAATAAAATGGTACCTAAATCAATTTTTTTTAAATTAATTTTGTTTTTGGAAAACGGAACGGGGGACGGTGAAACAACTTCACAAACACTCCGGGTTCGAATGTTTGTTGCTGATTGTCAAAATATAAAATGGACCCCAAGTATATGTATATATATTTCAGAAACAAGAATGTTCATTAGTAAAATACACGTCCAATTGTAAGAATGTCCATAAAATACACGGTTTACTAAAGCCGCTTGGTTCCAAGGACGGTAAATAATTGGACTTTTAAAAGCTTTGATCAAAGTAAGAAATTCTGATGACACTTATAATAATTAATTTAGACTAATAGTTTTTAGGACATTTTTATTGTTGGCCGAGTATTAATCTTTATATAGGATTTCGTTGCTTGGACATGTATTACTTCTTAAGATATTTTTATTCTGTCTTTCTAATTGCTCCAGCGAGAGACAATATTCGATATTAAAAATTCCGTGTTATTCTCAACGGACATATATGTATTCATTAGCCAATCGATACAATAACAATTATCTTTTTACTCTTTTATATGTGTAATACACTGCTCGCATCGAATAGAACGATTTTATTTGACCATGGTGTCCGAACGAGTTTACTTATACTTGTCTTGTAGATATTATTTTGTAATTATTTTACAAGTTTAACTTGTACAGTTGTAGTAGTTGTTAAATACATTTGACGGCGGTCGGGGTAAATAATTGTTATTTGCTCGCCGTATTGTATATTGTTTGTACACACAATTTTTATTGACGCAATAAGCTCCAATGATTCATTTTGCAATAACTTAAATGTTTTTCAATATCGTTTTCATTTGTAACTGACCTAGTCGGATTCGACTCGCGTAATCGCTTCAGTTGCATGTATTATATGAGATAAAATCATTGATATTGGTTTTTTTATGTTAAGCCTTATATTAATTGGTTTTTGGTTAGTACGAGGACTGAGGAGTACACTTTAGTGTATGTTTAGTAGTCACAATAATAATATGTAAGTATAAAATACTTCAATGATGATGCCTTGATGTGGCATACGGAGTTAAATGTTTGGTATAACTATTTCTTGGATTGAAGTTCGCTCCATTTGACGTTGACATAATAATATAGAGACTAGGATTCCAAACTTGTGCCAATATTTAGAAACGTTTTTGAAACTTTTAGCAAACGGCATTAAATAATTGTCGATCTATGTCTTTGTGGCCAAAAGTAACATTTTAAAACTAGAGGTTCTTCGACTATGTACTACCAACAACGGAATTGTGCCAATATTTAGCCGAGTTAGGTGCTGCTTTATAGCAAGATTTTAATTCTTTGTGCAACATCTTTCACTTAAATGGCAGTACCATCTGGAGAGTGTAAGTGGCTATGTCCGTTGTACTTAAAATAAAGTTTCTAAAACGTATAACCTACACTGATTAATTTATGGATAAATATTGTAGGTATTGTTGCGTGTCAAATTAAGCTCTTTATTATTTTTTATAACTTCAACGTAATTGATAAATAAGTATTCTTGACTAAATTGATTAGACAAATATATATACGAATATACCTGTAAAAATTATAAATATAAGATTTTAATACGTAAAATATAGTGAGAAATTGATAAAACTGACGCGGAAAAAAATTTAGGTGTCTAATATTGTTAGTAGATTTATCTGTATTTTCTGTAATTATAAAAAAAAAGTCATATGAAAATAATAAATAAAGTGAATTAATGTTTTTTTGTATATTTTTAACCTAAGGGTTTTAGAATGAGTATAAGTATATTGTAGAAATAATTTATTTATATTTTTCACAAAAATAGCACGATATATAATTTAAAAATTTTTTAAAGTTTTATTTTGGTTAATTAAAATTCAATTAAATAATGAATAATTCGAGTTAAAAAAAAATTATGTTTTATCTACATTTTTCTTTCAAAGTTAATTGGGGAAAAAATGTTTGAGAAGTTTCTGGGCTCTGCGTGCACTCTTCAATAAACTTGTCGGTTTAAAACAAAAATCAAGCAATCATTACAAAACTCTTCAGATGTAAGTGAATACATTTTCTACGACTTTGCAGAACTATTTTTTCTTTGAATGACTTCTGTGACTTTATATTTTATAGGTGTATTAAAGTTGACTCAAAATTACATAATTTGAATATTATGAATGTAATATAATCGTATTTTTTTTACGGTACTTTATTTTATGTCTTCAAAGTAAAGCGTAATGGTTACAATCTATTTTAATTTATATGCATTCGATGATACAATGATACATGGATATTCGAATTCTTCTTTTTTTTTTTTTTGATCGATGCATCCGATTTTTTTCTCAGTCAGTCGGACGTAAGTTATTTTTGACAATCAATTAAAATTTGTTTTTTTCCACTTTTTAAAGTTTGTAATATTAATATAATATCTTTATCCTTCACCAATGAAATTTAATTTTTAGTTTTAAAAATTCCACGTGAGAATAAAACGAATTGTGAAAATGTTGATTTTATTTAGATGTTTTGCAATGAAGATTGTTGTGCTTGATCATAATTTTGCAATCAAAATTAATTTGTTTATACATTTTTTATAAAATTACTTGGTTGGTAGCATAGAATAATAATTATTCTATGCTACTATTACTCTATGGTTGGTGACATATATTACTCGTTTGTGTAAATTACTGTGTGTTAGTGATAATATAGTAACTTTATTCTTGATAATAAGCAACAAGATAGCAGTTAGTGACGTAGATAAGTTACACACACACCTACTAAATGATCAATGGATTTGTACGAATAATTACTTATGATGTATTTATACAATTGTCTTCATATTAAGTAATTTTATAAGTGACAAAACCATATATTTGATATTATATACTCTTATTTAATTATTATAATTTTTTTTTTTTTTTATTATTAAAATATGATATAATATTGTAGATAATTTAAACGCATTGTGTATTTTTATTTAAGAAAAATATATATATTTATACAAACTATATATATACACTATAGGTACAGTTTACTCTATTGGATTGTATAAAGCTGGATGTATTGGAAAACAATTGGTTATAGCTGTTAATTGTTATTGGTAATTTCACTGAGGTCCATCAATAGATGACTGTCTTCCGTTTAAGTCAGTAATTCATTTTTCTCATCAGCTAGTAATTTATAAATATATTTTAATAAAAATAATAATACTTAAAAACGGTAATTTTCAAGATATTTACGATATTACGAAATAAATTGAATAAAATGCTTACGTCAGCACGCATCGTCGTCAGCTTATGATATTATATGCGTCACGTCGTAGTATGTCTTTCTAATGGAATTGAAATATACCGAATTTTTAAAAGCATAAAAGGGACTTTATTGAATACGTGACCGTTTACTCAAATCACTCGCACGCTGTCTTCTCACGGGATGACTTTTATTTTTAAATTTTGGCAAATAGTAAAATAGGTATGTATTAGTAAAGATATCACTCGTTGAAAGACGAAAATCGTCTACAGTTATTTGTACAGTATTCTTATTATTCAATGCGATGGACACAAAAATATCGCACACCAATCAAAACGTCAGCCTTTGTACACATAGAAGACGACAAATCAATCAATAAAAGTCACAGAGGGTGTCGCCAAATTTTTAAGTATACCTAGTTAATAATATAATATTATATTATAAATAGTTGCATTCAATGAACAGGCGCTGGGTCGTTTATGCCGCATTTCATAATTTAACAGATCGAGTAAAATAATATTATGTTATTTTGGTATGGTATATATAATTAATGATAATCATATTTTAAATTTAAAAGAGTTGACTAAAATGTAGCTATATACTCACGGACACAGTCTTTTTTTTTGTTTTATAATTTATAATTTAATACGATCGGGGGAAATCCAAAGCCTGCAGATAATTAATTACATGCAAAAATTATCTGCGCACCGTACTAATGCGGTGGGATTTCGTTCGAACAACTGCTGCAGCAGCAACAGCAGAAGAGGCGCTCCGTGAAACTCGTAAAGATTCGCACACACGCCGCCGTCGTAAAAACCAATATACTCCTCACTCCGCGCTCTGCCACTCCGAATCTAAAACGACGTGCACGCCGTGCGGTAAACCTGTCAATAAGTTTTCGTGTGATTATATTATTATATTATCTGAACGTCATAAAGTTTATAAAAGTTCAAATCGCGCGTAGAGGTTACACTAGAATTCGGCGCATGCTCGTTTTCGTATAATAGATATTATATTAAAATGGGACGTCGAATTTGGGTGTATGCGGACAATGGAATTGTATAAATATGTTGAATTAATTAAAATATAAATATTTATTATTTAAGTTGTATAAATTCTATCGATAAGTGCAATGTTTATTTGATAGAACTCTAAAAACGACAAAAAAACCCTATTTTGCAATTTTTTAGCCCCCTCGGGGCACTCAAAGGGGGTGAGCAATCACGATCAAATTTAACAAAAATTATTTTTCTATAGTAATGGACAAAATGAGGGAGTGAGAAAACTAAAAATATTAATATTTTTTTTCTTCATCTCCGACTAAGGTCCACCCTAATGGACATATTAAGATTACATGTTATCTGGTCACAGAAGACACGCTAAATAGCTTGTTATAATTATTAATAGTTATGAACACTGTGAGGAGGATAACGACGGTTATTAACTGTACAACGTATGTATATAATAATATGTGATCATATTTTACAATGTATATTTTTTTTTGCAAATAATATTTGATCGTTAATTAACCGATTCATTTACATTTATTATTTATATTAATTTATTTTTTTGAAAACAGGCATAGATCCGATTGTACGTTATATTTATGAGCTTAGACATAATAATATTAGGTTTATATTTTTAAAAGCATAGGATTAATTGTGTTTGAAGTGAGCAAGATAGTAGAGATTAGGCCTTAAATTAATATTAAGTATACAAGCAATGCCCCAGAACTGTATCACGTATATAAATTATGATTTATCAGTTTATCGTATCATGAGAATAATTGAAATAAATAAATAAATCAAGAATTTTACGTGGTATAAACATTTACGTTTCATACGGTTTAAAATATATTCTATATGTTTTTGACTATCTTTGGGAAAGTGTTAAAAATTATTAAACTTATTCCTACTACTACGATCATTAACTCACCTACTCGGCCAATAACAGAGTTCTATTAAATTCAAAAAATTATTTGGCTATTTATTTATTAAAGTGTCGTCTAATTATATATTACTAAGTTGGAAACTCTCAATATATTGTAAGCGTTTTAACCAAGTCAACTCAATAAAATATTTAATCAATTTCGTCCAACCAACGACCTGTGACAAAAAAAAAAAAAAATCGAGCAAGTGGGTACCGCTCTGCTGTACATTAGGTGCCGTGTGGATCACTATATATTGTAGGACGGTTAAATTTGAATCCAATGATAATTATCATTGTATACGAAAA
>VUJU01005508.1:0-13546 GCA_009835225.1 Aphis craccivora
AACTGATAACCATTTTATGTAAATAATGAATGCATCTGTATCAAAACTTACTTGTTGGTTCTATTTGAATATGAAAAGATATAATTTTTTTAGATTATATTATTAGATTGTGACATTTATTATTGAATAGTTTATTATTTTGATTTAAAAAATAAAAAAATTCTGAGACTGAAAAAGGGGGAATCCTTTGGGTTTTCCTTTTTACATAAATCCAGTACGCTATCATATTCTATCAGTTAGTGTTTATTTTATCTTTATCCGAACGGAAAGTATCTACATTTTGCCTTTTTTTGTACCTCCGGTTGCCTAAACCGTCCCAAAGACATAAAACTTTTCCGACGATTATTTATGTTTTTAGACGTTTTAATCACCATGCGGCAGATGCATCTAAAGATGTAAGAGAAAACAGGGACTAGATAAATGTGAATTTGTAAGGGTAGAATAATTCATGTTTTAATTACTAAATATTTACTTTTAATAGTTTTCTAATTTATAACGTTGACTCAACTTAATTGTTTTTATTAAAATATCACTACAAATTGTTAAAAACTGGATTTCAAAACAACAATAAATTTCTATTTTTATAATAATATAGTAATAATTTGTCACATTATTTAATATTTATTTTGTAATTCATCTTTATGTAACTAAAAATTAATAAACTATTTACCTTTTGTGTAATAAATATTTTAATTTTACCAAATTTGATTATAGTTATATAATTAGGTATTTTTCTTGTTTCTTAACAATATCATAATTTACTCTAAAAATATATTGACATAATATTGGTTTCTACTACTATGCACGAATTTTTAATATCATGTCAAGTTTCAGAATAATTACAAATATTTGCGAGCAATGTACTAAAAGATAGATCAGTATCACGGTGCAAAGATGAAATCCGTTTATAACCACATATATATAGGTACATATTCTTGACTACAGGCGTGTTTACCAAATTCCAGATCTAAAATGTACGTAATGTATGTGTATTATCGGCGTAGATGAAATTTAGTGGGCTTGACACACATAATACTGACGAAAATTTGATCACAAATTCACGAAACTATGAATTATATTACCTACCCACGGATATTAAACGGGATAGCAGCTCCCAGCGAAATACATCTATAAATTCTAGATTAGGTAGCTGACACAAGGTTGAGTGCTGAAGTATGAATCACTTAGAAATAGCTGTCGACTTCAGCGCTTACAAACAAAGTCTCAACACTTGATAAATTAAATTATTTTACTCATAATAACTCATAATAACGTCTCAGGGAATGTATCAGTATCGGATCATTTAGGAAATCGGACATTTTTCACAATGCTCATTTTGCTGGTAAAAATAATAAAAACTCTAGGTTGTGCATAATGATGAAATTTTGAAGAAGAAAATTTAAAAATTAAATTAAAATAATTCGATAAAACAGCGTGTTAATTAATTTATATATATAAAAAAATATATATATTATTTTTAAAATATTTAATATTATTTTTTTTACATTGACCACTATTCTGCCGCCATACGACACTAAGTACTAACTCCATTTTTGTGAAAATCGAGTTTTTGGTGTCTATCGATAGATATTTTAATTCTCTATCGATTCCGTAATAAAAATTTATATTTTTCTCATTAGAAATTCATAGAAATCGAAAAGAAAATAACAGAAAAAACAGTATGTACACGAATTTATTAAAATAAGAAGCAAATAAGCAGTATGTCCATATACTAGAACAAAAAGCAGTAACTGCCAGTAAATGATCTGGAGTTACTGCTTTTCCCTCTAGTTATTATTGTATTTAAAAAGCAGTATGTCCAATAAAATTAGAATTTCTGGTTTAATGCTTACATTAATCCGAAAATAGAATTAATATTTAAACTACAATGATACAGGCCTATTGATAACTTGATGAGGAATAATATATTATTAATTAAAAAAAAAACCCAATTTAACCTTAGAAATTCGTCATTATATTTTCAAAGTACCTACTACATTTTTCTATGTTTAAGTTATTAATTTGTGTAAATAAATCTTAAAAATAAACAACAGATCGAAAAAATGGTTTCTAAGAAAAACCTATATTGAATATAAGAATAAATCATTCTAAAATACAATTTAAACATGTCATGATGCCTATGATCAGAGGGCATTAGGCAGTAACTCCAAATAAAAGTGTACTTACTGCTTTTTTTCTTCTAACTTATATAAGACAATATGCAGTAAGTCCATTTAAACCCATACAAAATTATCAAACACCTTTTTTTTTGTGTTCAATAGTTTCCTCATAAAAAATAAAATAACATACCATCTCTTTAATGTTTAAAAAATTATTATTTTTACCCTACGGCCTAATTTAGTGTCGAAAACTGTTTTATCCTTTCCTGAAAATTACGATTTTTGGAGTTACTGCTTAGTGGCTTATGAAGGCAGTATTATGACTATACTAAAATGGACAATGCACTTTTAAGTAAAAATAATATTAAAATTAGTGGTTATAAAATCTGATAAATATATTTAAAAAAAAGGGTGATAAAGTGAGTAACACCCTGCTGTACAGTAGGTATCGAATGGACCTTGGACATAGAGTAGGTCACTATATAATGGACAATATGTTAAATTTGAATTCAATGATAGGAATTATTGTGTACGAAAAATTAATTTAAACGGAGATGATTTGTGAGTTCCAATTTTATAAAAAAAAATAGATTTTGTTTAAAACTAATTTTGCGTAAAAATTTCCGTTTTTTTTTTGTTGTTTTTCCCAATTTTTTTTTTTTGAAAACTGCTGGAAACTTCTTACTTTTTACCTCTATAATGCACCAAGGATATTCAATTTTCCATTGGAAACCACCCCTGAAGTTTTAAATTGAAGCATTATTTCGACAAGTTATGGTGTGTCTACATAGAACCACACATGAAAAAAAAACACACACACATCATTGTAAAATCAATACATTATTCCGTTCAGAATCTAAAATATTATTAGAGATTAGTAATACGCATAGTAATTTAATTAAACACATTGCATAAGATAACTAATTATTATTATTTTGCTATTCGTTTTTAGATAAACAACTATTATGATAATTAGAGTACCTAAGTCGAATTTTCGCAATCATATGCTTTATGTTTTACACGATTTAAAATATGCACATGGATCATAATATTATATTTAACCTAATCTTCTTTTGATACTCTAATAATTTTACCTTAGTACAATAGAATATTGTATGCAATATTTTTAGTTAAAAGGATGTTTGTATATTACGTATTTTACATTTATTTTATACTTTAGGTAGGTACCTACAAAATGAAATGTATCAACTATGTTTTTGTACCAAATTAAAACTTATGCAATATTCTACAAAATGTGTAGGGTGAATTTAATGTGTTATTACGAAAATCCGAAATATAATTCTAATCATAAATACATAAACTACTATTCAGATATAATATTAAATACGATAACTCTAATAAAGTTGTATAAGTATAAAAATTAAAACCACGTTTTTTCGAATGTTTGGTTTTTAGGAGTTATTGTGTTTTTTTAGTTTTTTGCATGTGGTCTTTTGAAAAAAAAGCATTACAATAATAATTTGTTTCACGAATTTTAGTGTTGCGTTTAAAACTTCGCAGATTCGTTTATAAGACTTTTAACGATATGGCAGCCGTGGTGGCCAATAATATATCGATTATTATAACAGGACTCAGTGTTAAGTCAAAACCATTACTACTTTTTTATCGATTTTTACGTGCTATTATTATATTATTATTCGAGGAATCTTTTTTTATATTTTAAAAAAAAATAATAATAAAAAACCGATATTGTATTTTTTATTTACCGGTAACGAATTATTTCAAACATCAACTCCTATGGGTGATAATTATTTTTGAGAATTTTATCGGGGTTGTCTTCAATTCGTTTTGTTGCATTCAAAACAAACATCGCCCCCGAGTGATGTTGAAATAACAAATACGATATTTTTTAAACGCAAATCGACCGCCAGCAGTTTATTATTCACGTCTTCTAGGCGGTCGCCGCACCGGCTCCGAACTTTATGAGACTCTGCACAGGTATTTAAGGCAATTACCGTTGTACTATTTGACCGGAATTATATTATTGTGATGTAGGAACACAATATAATATTATATATTATTATTGTAGGTAGAGAACGAGCTCGGGTCGGATAAACCAGCGGACAAACCACTATAGATCGGTCGTCTCTTTCTGTTTCCATATTCCCTCCACCCAAACCGATGGGGATGTAGTCGTCCCTGCCGAACTTATAATATTATAATTTACCTACGATACTATCGCTGTTATTGTGGCGGGGCCGAAAGACGAGACGAAACTCATCTGCAAAATAATAAAATAATTTAAAATATAAATAATATGTCCCCGCTCGCCATTATGGTACTTCGTGCGTGTGTGGGCGTTGGTCGGGGTGACCCGTGCTGAAGTACGTCCAAAGGTCTATAAAAATACGAACGTTAGGCGTTACACCACCGGCTGTTATCATTACATAATATACGTATAATAGGTATACCTAACTCACCGTCTAATAGACCGTCGTAAACATTAGCGCACGCATGTGTGCGCTGTTGCGATATCAGCGCTTGTTCAGGCGCGGGCGTTTCTCCTCTTATATTTAATAACTGGGCGCCGAATGTGTGTGTGGGTGTTTTGGCGAAGCGACGGTACGATTATCAGTCCGTTTTTCGATTTCCAGAAATCTATAGCGAAGATTGTACTTATATCAAAAACATACACAAATTGTTTATCATTAAAAAAATAAAATAAAGATTGCAATTTCGTTTCACGTCATCCGCCGCGGCTCAGCCATTGTTTTCGGATTGCACTCGCGTTCTTAAAAGCGAAATTAATTCATAAAATCAGTACGATATAATACATACTTTGAGTCTTCAGTGGTTGGTAAGTGTACCGTGTTTAGTAAATGGCAATACTACGTATTGCAGTAGAAAACCTCAATGGTTTTAGTGCTTTGATTATAGTACTAAAATGTAATATTATCATTCATATACGTTTGCTTAAATAATAATTACAGCAACATCGTGATATTGAAATGATATTATAATATTTAAGTGATGAATGATGATACAGAAATAAAAAAAATGTCTCTACCCCAAGGTTATATTATTCTACACCACACGCTACCACTTCAACACAATATTTATACATCAGTTAATATAATAAAATGTTATATTGAGTTGAATTAAAAACTAGATTTTTTTTTTCAATAAATGCCAAATGGTGTTGCATGCTGATTATGACACTGATACAAATAAAGTTTTAAGCAATATGAATATTTTTAGAATATGATATGTAAAACTAACGTATTGTTGTTAATAATGAGGTAAAACAATATTAGGTACCTACCTACCTATACTTATCATTTTTAAGCATCAACTATGAAAGCGATAAATAATCATATCTTCATAAATACATTTAAATTTAATTACGTTATGCATATTGCATATACGATAAACGGTATAATTCACAGCGTATATTAACCGAAAATTACAATTATTTACAGCATCATGAATGTGAACATAATTAACATTAATTAAATTTCAAAATCACGGAATTTCTAATATAATACTACACAACTTTTATACTTTTTATGCCTTTATGGTATGAAATTCATTCGATGAAAAAATAATTAAATTATCAATACTATTGTATTCTTTTTTCTTTAATATTTTTAATATAGGAATTTGATAAAAAAAAAAAAAAAAAACTTGAGAACATTATTTAAAACGTAATTTAGTATATTATATATTATTTGATAATACTCTCATAACATATTTGGATGATGGGATGGCAAATCTTCATTCGTTATTTCTGTCATGATTTTATTTCAAAAATCAAAATACACCAAAAAGTCTAGTAATTGTATAACAGTGGGGTGAAATAATATTCTTTATGAGCTTATATACTGTCTCACAGCATGATATTTTGTTTTCGTTCCCTTAAGGGAAATCTGAGAAAAGCCATTACCAATTAGACAACATAGTATTTTCCGGCTTGATAATTTTTCTACGCACAAAAACTATTTTCAACGGTTTCCAAAAATTAAGTGCAAACTTCTAAACTATTGGGTTTTCTCCAAATTTTTCAATATAATAGTTCGATTGTAACATTACAAGTCTTATGTGTCTTAACTTTTAAGAAATTAATTGGATAAAATACATTTTCTTAATATTTTTTTCTTTGTTTATCGGTCTAGATTTTAATCTACTTGTCAAATGATGATAAAATATTTTCATAATATTAAAGATATACGTACATGTTATTAAAATATATTATGTGAGTTGGTAATTCATAATATATTCATAATATGTACATTTTTCTCAGAATATATATATTTTTTAAACAGTAAACCTTATAACAAATGTTGATTGGATTGAAATAAAAATCCATTATTGAGAAATAATATAACGTTGATATATTTGTTCAAGGGTCAAAAGCAAGAAAGGTAGACTTTCAAGACATTTTCGTAAGGAAAGTTTTCGAACTTGAAGTATACAACAAATACAGGTAACATTGTGTATATTATACATGCCTGGCAATAAGATATCATGTATTATTGTGTATCATATTTCTTTTTTATTTTCATAACATTGTTAAATATACCATTACTATCGTAATAATATATCAGTACTATCAATGAAAATTGAAAAATTGGTATTTGAAATTTTAATACAATAAATGTATCTATTTTTTTTTTTAAAAAAACGTATTATTTTAATGTATTGTCATGGCTGTGATAAAAACAAATTAATCATTGAAATTCAATTATATGGGTATTATCTACACATGTATGTGACTAAATACTGTGCAATTTGTAAAATATAATCAATTTTAAAGTACAATATAATTAATATTATATTGTCATATTTTTATGCTAGTTTAAAAGACAACAGTATCAATTTATCAGACATATTTTAATATGCTATTTATTATCATAAATTATTATGTAAAATGTATGTTTTAATTTATTAAATATTTATACGTTTTTATGACATTTATTATGTAAAAATAATAGGTATAATATTAATAGATAACGGAATAAAACGATTAAGTATTAACCAACTATAAAACTAATGGAATGATACTAACAGTCAAAAGCAAATATTATAATAATATAAATTCGACAGCACACAAAAGATCACTACCCTTAATGTACCTACCACATAACTTCGACGCAATGGTACAGCGTTAAGATCAAAGCCAAATTATAAATCTTCTAAAAAATAAGAAAATTTAACCTAGATAAAATGTATAAGAAATCTAAAAAAAAGAAAGAAAATAGGTAACTGCTGTACATTAATTATCGAATTTTCTTCGTTGTTGAGTAAGTCACTGTAAAGTAAGTATATACATTGTACATTGTCCTACATGTTAAATTTTAATTCAATAAAAGATTTGTTAGTCTAAGTATGTTTCATAATAATATGTAATTTGATATTGCTATTAAAATTATTTATTTTACAACTAGTACTTCGGTATATCAATTTATTTATAAAAAATAAGATGGAAATAATTTTATTATTATAGTTTATATCTATATTATTCTAATGGCCACTATAAATAACTTATTAAGTATTGAGTAAATACTGCTTAAAATGGCATGAAAAACTGCATGTGGTATAAATAGGTAACAGTTAAAAATTAATTTAAATAATTATAAAATATTAGATGTACAAAATATAATAATATACTTAAATATGTAAACGTTTAAGTCTCGAAAATAATATTTATGAATTACAGAATGATTTACTACAATTATTATTCTTGGTTCAAATATTTAATTTTGTCTGAATTTACAACGTTTAAAAAAAAAAATATATAATAACTATCTATTTTTGTGACTTTTTAATAAAATTGGTGTATAAAATACTTATGAGGAATCTTGTATTAAATTTTCAAGGTTTATGATTTAGCGAAAATGTTTGTATTGAAATTTAAACAAAAAACTAATAGTTGAAAATTCAAACGTCTATATTATACTAATTAACCATATCAAAATATTTTGAAAATTATACGATGTGCATAAAATAATATACATACATATCTATATTTGGTGAAAATTATAAGTTTTGTTTTTTATTTTCAGTTATTAAAACATGTCGATCCTCCAAGAAACTGACTCGATTCACTTTCTTAACATAACGAATATTGAAAATGAAAATTTAAGATTTTTTTTTGTTCCATATGGTCTTGACACACACCAAAAAATACATTATTGTAAAATCAATACATTCATTGTTTTTAGAATCTTAAACCTTGAATACCAAAATTAAGAAAACCATTTTCTTGATTTTTCAATAGAAATACATAACATAAGTAATAGCATTGAAGTCGATATGAAAAAATAATAATATGATATTGTTTGTACATTATTTATATCAACATAAACAGTAAAATTTTAAAGTCTAAGAATCAAAGATTGGTAGGTACCTACTCCATGTTTTATTATAAATACAATTTTAAAACATTATTATATTTAGTTGTACATTCAATAGGATTAAAAAAAAACAATTTACATTACTCAAATAAGAAGTCATTTATATTAATATTTTTTTTATAAAAGTATTACATTTTAATAGCACTCTATAGATGGGCTAAAACATTTAGTTATAACTAGTATATAAATGAACACAAAAGTATTTTATTTGCAATAATTAAACTTATACAAATTAAAATGTGCATTTTAAATATAAATTCACAATATATTATAGTCCTATGTTTTTTAGGTACACTACTGGGACACATTACTATTTAGTAATTATGCATAGCTTTTGTTTCGATTTTTAAATATAAACTATATTAGATAAATAAGTATTGTTAGATAAGGATAACAAATAAGTATTCAAGATACATTGTCCAAATAAAATTTGTTGTGGTTTCGAATTTTGCAGTAGGTATTATTTCAAAATGTGTAGTTATATAGACACAATACGCAAAGAATTACAAGTTTAACGTAAAGTATTCTAAATCATCATTACTTCTCATAATCAGACACTTGACTGACAGTATAAATAAATAAAACAATTAAAAAAAACCGCTATTCATATTTAAATGATGATAAAACAACGTTATCGCAATGGAAGATTAAACAAAAATCAAGGTTTGCCATTATCTCAAATGTGTACATAAAATATTTGTTAGGAAAATATTAATTTCGTTGATGGGTGAAAATGTAGAACACTCTTGAAAATATGATTTAACTCCAGAATGTTTATGCGTGTACACAAAATTTAATTTTACTTAAAGTGTTTGAACAATATGATGATCAATATGCGTGCAGTATTAAAATATCAACCATTGGGGATAATTGATGAACACGGAACTGTGAAGCAAAATTATTACACCTTGGTTCGAGTAAATGATTATTCATCCAACGATAACATGTATAATACACTAGTCACACTCCAAGTTGACTTTTAAATCAGTTTATCGAGAATGCAGTTGCAGTATACATTACTTTACAAACTGTGCTCGGTTAGAAGAGATTCCTTTTTTTTTTTGATAGGTACTTGCTTTCTCGACAGTAGTTATATAGTAATATAAACTTACTCATATTTGAACGTAAATTTTATTAAACTCGAGTATTTTATAATTTTGAAAAAATCAAAGAAAAGAAAAAATATTAAATTTATCATATCGTTATTGTTTTTTTGAAAAATATTGTCAATTTTACGAATAAAATCTACAGGCGGCACACTCTTTCATCAAAGAATGAACTTTTTTTAGTTATAAATTAAAATATTAAAATACTAAAATAACAGAAATTATAAATGAATTAAAAACGTATTATAACTTATATTATAACTTTTAGGAGGGTCTTGTGTGAACTCTGGTAACTGGTCATTGGTAACTAGTAATATAGAATATTTTTTGATAACCAGTGGATGGATTTATTAAAATATTTACATGTTTTTATAATGATTTAAAAATAAACTTAGAGTTTTAATTAAAATGTTTTAACTACGCATATGAGAAGCAGTTTTAGAATTGTTGGCACATTTTTTAGTTATGAAACAAAAGTTGTATTTTATAAGCACTAAAAATACCTATCTCGATGGTAAAAATTAATAATAATACAATCAAAATGTTGACGATTGAACACATTAAAAAAAATATATAGTTCATAATACTAAATAGTATATCATTTTTATATATTAACTTAACTCGTTTCTATTTAATAAATTAAATAGTAATCAAAATAAAGCACCGCACTCATTGTACGAATTACAGCTAGAGACAAGTTCAAAACTATATTATTATGTAGTTGGCAAATAGTACTGTAAGTTAAGTTAAATACTTTGTATGTATTATAATATTGGATTTATCGATGTTTATTATTATAAACCGCCAACAAATCGCATTATGTATTACGTGTATATACTTATACTTTAGATTGAATCAGATGGAATATTAAATCTATTTTGATAGGAAACAACAAAAGTGATTAATAACTGAATATTGCAGTAAACCAAACGAATGATGAATAATTCACAAGACTATATATTATAGATTAATGCATTATGAACATGTCATAGGTACATAACAATTTACAAACATAGATCATTACTGATAATAATTAATAGAATCACCTATAAATATATATATATATATATATATTAAAATTATAATACCAATATTATTTTAAATTTTAAGTTTCTTTTTATTTTTACTTACGTTCAAATATAATATATTAGAAAATAACAGAAAAAATGGACACCTATCGATAAAAAAAAAAAAAATAAGAATATCTAAAACAAAGTTACACTTCATCAGTGCATTTATAGTTAAAATATTTATTAAGCTAAACTTATATAATACAAAATGCGTAACAAGTATTCTACTCCTAAAAGGTAAAAGCTAAATAGTTTAAACAGTGTTGAACTAAGATAAAATAGTACGTCTTATTTTCATCAAATTACGAGTTTTTGTGAACCGTTCAATTTTCAACATAATAATATGTATTCGTAGTTCACGACATATTCTCAAAAAATATATAATAAATTATACCATGTTATTATTACAACAGTCATTCAGTGTTGAAACTATCTAAATAATTCTACTGGAAAATTTATATTTGTTTTTATCTCTCAGAAAACTCTTATCTTGACCATGTCCGAGCTAACTGAAATGAAAAATAATAGCATTTCGTGTTTTATTATTTTTTATACCACGATAAAAACATTGCTTTTACCCTTCAGATATTATTTCATAAAACGAGTTGTTAAACCACGAAGTTTAAGATATATTTTTATAAAAATAATCACATTTTATTACAATAATGTTAGGAAGCTTCAATCAGTTATTAAATTGGTGTGTAATATTATGTTTATGCAAAATATTTTTTTATCTAGTATTGGTATATTTTTACCATAATCAATATTATAATGCATCATACATTTTAAAAATTAATGGTTATTATTACGAAATACAATTTTTAAGGACGAAGAGAGCAATGCAATATTGATGGTCAATGCATAATTATTTCAATTTGAAAACTACGTTGGTTAGATATGTATAAATTGATTCGCATAATTCATTTATTTAGTTTTTCAGTTTTAAAAAAGAAAACAATATTTCCATTAATCTAAACGTCTTGCTACGGGTTATGCAAATAATTCATAATGTTTATGCATTCTAAAGCTTAAGCTGTTTTTTTTTATTCACTGATTACCTATTCTACGACACGCAATTAAATTAATCGCCTCAAAAAAACAGTCGAAGTTACTCCCCCACGGCTGAGATAAAATCAACTGATCCCATTTTTACATGTAATAACCGTTTATGTATCTATTTTTGTGATACAAATTAAAACATTTTAACAGAAAAAGTTTTAAAAAATAATTACAATACTCTCTGTTACAATACATTGTTAATCAGGTTACCTAATATAATATTATCTACTCAACTAAACAAATACTGGTCAAATGAAAAGGCTGTCAATTAGTGTTGGACGTTGGCCGATAACAAATGTAACAAAATAAATAAAAAAATATATTAAAATAGGGAATGAAAAATATAACTCGATTTATCGGTGGCGCCACATAAAAAACAATTGGCGAGAAATCATTACCGAGGGATAAGTTTCTTTTTTATTATTTTTTACATTGCTACAAGACTCCAGTGATCTGTACGACGAGGCAAAGCGAGCGGGCGACTAAATGTCTTAAAATATTTATCGTTCTTTTTGGGTGACGCTCGGAGAGGGTCGAGTGATTTATTCGAGCATTGCGTATAATCACGTCTGTAAAACTGCAATTGGTTTTAAAAACAGAACGGTAGCGATGGCAGATAGAAAGAAATGAGACAAGAATACGGTGGGTCGGTGAATAATAAAATAGTATAAATATGTATATTTTACTTGACTAAATAACTCTTCATAAAACCTAAAGTTTTGAACTTGTATTAAAAACAATAAACGGTTCGACTGGATTTTATATTATTTAAAAAGAATCTTACAATACTTCTGATGCTTCATAGACTTTTTTAAAATAAGTTGGTTGTTATAATATTTATTATGCATATTATTTAAGTTTAATTTATGCATGGTTAAAACAAGGTCATTTTAATATTATTACTACCAAGTAGAGTTTTTGTGTTTATATTTCGTGTTTTATTTGACAACTCAAAATGTTTATTGTAGATTACAAAACTAACTAATATAATATAATATAATATTTATTACATAATATTATATGTTTTATTATTTTTATGGCGGAAAATGTACGTGGTTTTAGCAGATTCTTTAATATCTGAGGGAAAATGGAATCCAATTTTTAGGGAAAAATGTCTACGGCCGTAAATCATTATATTAAACGTTTACATCGCAATATTATTTATTGGTTTCGTTTGAAAAAAAAATAGCTGTAATTTATGTGATGTTTTTCTACTTTATTTATTAAAAATAAATTATTTAAGAAAAAATATATACCTTATAATAAAGTGTTAACAATATAATATACTATTAGCTATTATTATGAATTTACTGAAAAAAATTGTGTACCTGTTTAATACAGTTTATTTTAAATAATAATTATTGTAGGTAGCAAAACTAACTTAAATCAAATAAGTTAAAAAAAAAAAATAATAAAATTAAATTAATAGACGATAAGAAGTAATGAAATGTTACGCTGATAAATAATATTATTATATCTCATACAATCTGTTTGTATTTCGGTCCTAATTGCCATAATCTAATACGTTTTGTACGTGAATATTATGTGAGTATATCACAGAAAAACGATGCCATTGCAAAACGCCGGTTCACGTTTACCCGACGCGGTCACGCGAAAGGAATGTAGTCTCTTATATAATATATTATATACGCGTGGCATATATATGAAATTAGTTTTCCGTCGAGTAAGTGCGGCAATTTGTCTCCAAGCCTCGTGCACCCTGCGCCGTACCTGCTGATCGCACTTATATGGGTACCGACCAGCTAGGTACGCAATTTGGTCGCTTTTCGTGCGTTTTTATTTTTCCCGGTTACTCG
>VUJU01005509.1:0-13545 GCA_009835225.1 Aphis craccivora
TTATAAGTTATAATATTACTATATGGTATGCACTAATTTATTTAAATAATATTATAAATATTTCTAGTTCATTTAAAAACAAAATGCTATAGCGTAGTTAGAATGAATTTTTGAAAAATGTCTTGCTAGTTGCTATCATTCATTTAAATAAATGTATTTATTTGTTATACATAATATATAGAATGCAGTGAAACTTCCTAGTTTATTAGCAATTAGTAGATAAACTAGGGAGGATATTTTGTAGCAGTCTGTAATGTTAACTCCTAAAACCGCACACTTGTGATATAATACAGGTTAAGGCCACACATTTTTGGTATTTTAAAACTTAAAAGTTAAAACAACCCAATTTTTTAAATTATTGTATCCAAAATCCTCACTCTTTTGATTTGATTTCGTCCCCAAAAAGGTCGATAAACAAATATCGTATAATTTTTAATGTAGGTATAAGTTTATCGGTTTATGTATAGTATACTTTATAATTTATAATTTATTCAAAAAAAAAAAAAATGTATATACGAGTACTTATTTAAATTTGAAAAAAAATGTTCTCTAAATTTTCTGTACTTAAAATTGTCATGTCACTTACCCCCTTTATTACTATAGATAATTTTAAAATCCATTAAACTTAATTTTGAATAAAAATGTAAAAAATCATTTAAGTTTTAAGTTTACGTTAGGTATGGGTTTGGTTTGGAGGTATTTTGTTGTACAATGACCAATTAAGTGTTTAATTTTTGTCAATCGACATTTCTCGGATAGAAAACAAAAGTGTGCGGTTTACGGATGCAACCCTTCAGGCACGCACCCAGAATTTTCGTTTGAGGGGGGGGGGCTTAATAATTTTTCTTTTTTCCTTACACACAAGTAAACCTTATCGAGTAATATTGAACTATTATGTAATTAATAATATGTGTATGTGTATCTAACATAATAATAAAATTTAAAAATAAAACATTATCATGTATCATTGTTATACTATATTTGCTATAACAATGTGTAATTTAATAAAAAAATATTTTTTTTGGGGGGGGGACCTAAGTCCCAAAGTCTCCCCCCCTTGGGTGCGCCACTGAAACCCTCTGTAAGTAGGTGTAACATGCTTACATGCTACATTAGTAAAATAATTCGAAAGAGATGGAAAATCCGTCTATGACGTATTGAATATATATATAGCACTCGGTATATTTTCGAACTTGGTTGGTGCTATCTTTTCTAAACTTATCTGTTATTTCTAATATTGAGTAGTTATGAATCTGTAAGCTATAAATAATATATGTACATTGGATTTTATATGTATGTGGGTTATAGAGGAGTCTCCTTTTCAGTGCTTGAATTGGTAAATTAAAAGAATTATAGGAACCCAAATAGAGATTAAAAAAACAGCGTTCCAACTGAACATTTATTTAACACTAACTTGTGGGGGGCTTCGCCCCCACACCTCCCTAATTGCTACCATCGTATTTTAAAATAAATAACTCCTAATGTATATTATTTTTAACGAAGTGTCAATATGTTAACACTTTTAGACTTTAGTCACTTGAAACTTAACTTTTTCCTAGATATATTATTAAAAAAAACTATTATAGCCTATAAGTAGGAAATTCAATTAAACAAATATATAGGTAAATAACAAAATAAAATAAATCAATAAAACGAATATATATTATATAGGTGGTGCCTAATACATTTTTAATACCAAATAAATAGTAATAACTTTATAAAAGTATGTTAATTATAAGTTAATAGCAAAAACCTTTATTAGAAATGTACATTTTATAAATATTTATACAAGATGCAATTTTTATATTTTTAACAAATAACTTTGATGATTTGGACTGGTCAGATAATGTTGCAAAAACAAAAGACTAAATTCAATGTGTAAAACTCAAGACCCAAATAAAGTAATAATACTAATTTTATAGATTGTGTACTTATGAATAGAAAAAAAATATCTCCTATGTATCTCGATTCTTAGTAAAAAATGAATTCGCATATTAAATTATATAAGAATATTCGTATTAAACCGTATAAATATTCGTTGTCATTTATATTTTATATTACGTACCTAGTGCGTACCCGTGCGTTTTTTAGGAAAATGTAGTATAGGAACGCTAATTAAAATCAAAAGGTAGTACAGCTGAGCTGAGTTCCCGTGCGTTTCCACCCAAATTGAGCACTGCTCCTTTCTTTATCACTTTTATTATTTCTTAATTACCGTTTACTTCTCGTTGCTATTGATTACACAGGTAATAGATATATTTAATTACTAATTATTTGATTTTTGTGAGTTACACATTAGATGTTGAAAGATAAATCTATAATAACATTCCTCAATAAGTCTCAAAAAATATGTATACAAAATTTGGCGATAATATTGGTTTAATTGTTTTCAATTTTATAAGTCTTATCCAAACGTATTTTAATATATTTAGATAAATATATTATATCATAAAATCAATAAAATATTGTGTTATTTATCTATACTCTACAGTCTACAGTCTACTCAATAATTATACAATGTATTTTTTACATATATTATATTCATAAACGATTATATCATTTCACAAATTTTATTATTCATGCATAACTAATTAGCTGTAAATATAATGTTTTTGGTTTCAATACCTATATATTTGTATCAACTCAAAAATAAAATGAAGTATAAATTCCATGTATTGACTTCTGCAGACTATAGGTAGTAGTAAATCTCTATAGATTCTTATTATACAGGTTCCCACGATTATATTATGCCTACATTTACCTTCATAATTTTGTTATATGATGGAAATTGAATACAAGTATATATTTCTGGTATAAAAACACAATTTTATGTTTCTATTATTTAGTTACGCCTGTTTGACACAAATCACTAGAATCGAACTTAATCAGCACTAGAACTAGATGTCCTTGTATTTCCATCGTAGGAAACGGAAGAGTTAAATGTCAGTGAAGACTTTTTAAAATATGTAATCGCTCTTTAAACATATGCGAAACTACCCAAGTACAAGTTAATACTAATTAGTTCAATATTTATATTAATATGAAAAAGGTACATAGTAGGAATGTAGGTATAATACGTATGATACATTTGTAAAGATTGTATTTTTTTTATGAATTTATATGCGTTTACAGTACTCATTATACGGTGACCGGTTAAAATATCTCCAATATAAGTAATATCTATGATCAAAAATGCACTAACCAAATATCTTTTATTTTATATTGGTTTTTATCAGCTTAGGTATTAGTTATTACTAGAGCTACAATTTATATGCAACAGTATATTTTTTGCAACTTCTGATAATTATGCTTCTATCTTTTATATCCACCCCATGATGATGTTAATGCCTAATGGTGGTGTTTTTATTTTGTATATTTTTGCACATTTTGGACAAAATGCATATTATTGCATATTTTGACTATAATAATACGAAAAATGTCTTATGGTATAAATAATTACTAGACGTTTTTACGTCATGTGAGGTCGAACAGAGTTCCATTAAACACATTTAAGAATAATACATTAAAATCTAACAGAAGATCATTTAGTTTTGAAAATTTAAAACGTCATATATGTAATATAATGCGTAATACATTTGAATACCTAGCAATAATAGTTAAGAATAATATTTTATTAATTTTAAAACGTGTTGATTTTTTTTTTACATTTTAGTGTATACTTCATATTTTTGGCGTATATAATATTAATTGCATATTTTTAATAAGCCAAATGTATATTTTAAAATTTTTTATTGCATATAAATCCTAGTTCTGGTTATTATACATCATCGTATCTACGATTTATTCTACATTTTATATTATATTATTTTATATAATATTTGAAAATAGTTGCTAGTCTACTAATTAATAGGTATATTTACTTTTACTACGTGTACATATTATATGCCATTAAGATAAAAACGGTTGAGGCCTTATCGGTTTAGTTGATGGGATTTTCGTAACTTAACTGTAGCTGAGCATTTTAGCAGGTTTATATAATATCATTTAGTCACAGCCTGTGGTTTGAGGAAATTTTTCTTTGTACCTAAAACACCTAGTTTGAATATTTATAAGCGATTAGCCCCTTCGATATCTATGATAATAAATGTAACAATTTATTAAATTAATTATATGATTAAAGATTTAAAAAAAAATTAGTTTAAAAAATATTTAGACCAAAGATATTATTTCGACGATATTATGACACGGAACCGCACTATGTACATATTATAAAATCACCTAATTATACCTAATGAATAATTAGACTTATTGAGTTTTTTTGTACATATTTTACATCTAATTATTTCTTAGAACTTTGTGAGCATTGAGCAATAATAGAAATATGCTATAATAATCTCTTAACAATACAGATATATTCTAGAATATTTAAGGAAACGGTTGGTTCGTAATTTCGTATACACATTACCATCACTGCACACTTCAATAGTTTAATTTCTCTTGTTACTATATATTCAACAATAAATAGCTATAACTATGAAGACAATATTTTATAATTTATAAGTATTGTTTATTGCCTATTTAAAAATTAAAATTATTCAAAGTGAAGAAGCTTGATATTTGGTATGTTACATACATATTATATACATTATTGTATTTGTAGTTTTAGTGTTCATAGATTTTTGTGATTATTTAAAAAAGTTTTCTTGCTGATTTTCGATGAAATCTACACGTCAGAGACCTTATATTTTATACATTAAAACATTACAAACATTAACATAGATTAGCAGTTTTTTGGTAGTTATTCTTTTTTCTCAAATATAGGTAAGTTTCCGAAAAACCACCAGCAAATTAAAATATGGCCTTTCTTAAATAACATAATATTTTTCAAGAAATTTTCTATTGTATATCTGTTTTATAAAGCTTTGACAGATCATACAGGTTTTTCAGACCAACTCTTTCCCCCCAACCCCCCTTCAAAAAATAAAACAAATATAAATGATAATAACAACTGAAAAATAGTGAAAACATACTATGTAGAAAAGTTTTTCAATCTAATAAATAAATATCGATAAATGTTGAAATAGGTACTGTAGTTTTTATAAACTTTATTGTATACTATTACGTCTAGTTAAGGAGATCCAATACTGGCCATACTAATATTAGTATATTATTTTTCGAATAAAATAAACCTATATACGCTATGTGCGCGTTTCAACGTACTGACTTGCATTTTACTTCAATAATAATTTTAAAAATATACTTGAATTTATTATGAAGTATACTTCCAATTTTTAGCCAGAACTATAAACAAATTTTAAATTGTATATTTTCTATTGAAATTTCTAAGAATACAAAATTTGTTTCTAAAATTTCAAGTGCGACATTTTTCTTGTTAAGTATAAAATATAAAAATTGTGAAATCAAAGTTAACAAATAAATAAAATAGAATATGTTTTCAAAATTATTACCTAAGTAAAACTCATGAGTTTTACTGACTTGTAAGTCAGTATACCTATGTTGGAACGTGTTTAGAATCCGAGTGGATCCCCTTAAGGATTTTAAAGAGCCATCTGAAGACTGAAGGTATATGACATGATGCTATGGAGTTATGAATCGTTAATATTTGTATTTTCCCATTCATAAGAAGTGTCATTATCAATGTCTCTTGTCTCCTACATAGTTTGTCCTAATAAGGACGAATAAAGAGGAATGTTTATATTTTTTCAGAGGAATATTTATTTATAGTTGTACACACGCTGGGCCCTAATAGCAGTTCCCCTCGAACACCTACGCTTTTGTACGGATTTGATCTAAAGCAACACTATATAAGTAAGTATTTAATATTTATAGTATCTATAGTTTATTGGAATTATATATAATTGTTTTGATATCGATGCAGGAAGTCGGACAATTTACAGTCGACACAGATATAGTGTGCCGTCAATGATGACACACTACAATATTATACCACTATTATAGTACAAGTGTATATTAAAACAATAAAAAAATAGAAACGCGACATATCCACCCACAATTTCCTAGACAATCTCATCACTGCACACCGGTTGCGGACTATTTCATATCTATAATAATATTAGGTATAACGTCTGTACAGTACACACGTATGACGTTTTTCAACTATGCAACGTTGAATTAATAATACTAATATTATATATAATAATGAAACTACACACTCTCGCGTATTATTTTATATACATAAATAATGTGAGTACGTATGCTGTAGCGATTCCCATGGTCGATAATATATAATATATAGAAACCGTTGGTGGGCGTGACTCTCTGCGACCAGCTACTATATGGAGCTATATAATATAGTATAATATAATTGATTGACATATTATGTTGACAAAGCGCCATCGTAATATCTATACCACGTATAAAATATAATAATAGCAAGTACCTAGGCATAATACTGCATCATGCTACATCGAGACGTTCGAATACCTATGACATCTCCTCCGCGAAATATCGAGTAGCTGCAGGCTCAAATGCTCAATACTCAATAGTTGTACCTGTATACCTACATTATGTTATAGTATTTTTTTTTTGTATTAGGTACATGCATATATATAGGTATTCAACGTTTATTATTATATTGTATAGGTACTTATATATTTATATATTATATTATTATATAGTGACCGCGGGCAACAATGGAAAACGACGGCGGTGGTGACTACTCTTAGTACACTTACCTATGTGTATTATAGGCTATATAGTATTACATGTATATATGTATAATGTAATGTGCGCGTAACTCCCGGCCCAAGGGTAACTACGATCCACGGTGCGAGCGCGATTAAACGCGATTGTGCCTCGAAGTATTCTTCCATTGTTGGGTAAATAATATTATACACGCGCGTGTATCGTATATAATATATAATATTTATATTGTAGTTATATGTATATAATATAATATATTATTGCATATAATACGATATAAATTATCTCCGTAGTCCGTATAACTCGGCAATCAGAAGACCGTTTATGTGCGTATAACATTGGATTATTAAATATCAAAGAAATAAAACTTGAGAAATACAGTAAAAATTGTATTTGTATAATGACGTTCAAGAGAGATCGGCCAGACGGATCGGGCAAAAATGAACCATAATAACCGAAATTAAAATAATATGTATTGCATCATCTAAAATCGACAAATTTTCTAACGTTTAAGTTAGAAAAAAGATTTTCATTTCTTTTTTTTAATGACCACATGATAATATATATAAAGAACTCCAGGTACATTTCTTACCCTATCTGCACTCTGTAGGTCTTCAAACGTGTATAGTTGCAGCACTGCATACAGGGTAGTTCATCAATAAATTTATTCAATTTTTTAGACTTTTGGAATTTTTAAATACTATACATATAACTATATAAGGAGTAAGGACTATCATATTTTTAAAGTTTTGAAATTTAAACGATCTAAAAATCTCAACACTATCTCAATTGACTTAATCCCACTTTCTCTCACTCCACTCAAAGCTAATCCACCATAAAAATTCACTAATAAATCAATTGGCTGCATACTATAGTTGCGGTCATGACGATTTTTGAGATAAACAAATATAACAGTTGCGGTCACTCCTCAAATAGCTAGGTTACATACTGATTGCGGTCATCTAATAAAAAATTCTTTATTAAATTAATATTTAATTTAGAAAAACGTATTAAAATATAATATAATATGTATAATACTGTTTAATGATAATTATTATAACTTATGTCAAAATATAGTACCTATACCTATAATGTGTATATTGTATAATAATAATAACAATAATTTTAACTTTTAAAATTTTGCAGGTACAAATTTGAAAGAAATCGACTTCAGATAATATTCAAGTCGATTAATTTCATCTTCTTTATAATATCGTATTTGTTGCGCTAGAAAATTCTCTTTCTCGGTTGAAATGTTATTAACACCTAGGATAAGCATGGTTTCACAAAATGCAATCATTAGCAGTTATCTAGCAAAAGCATATATGATAACGGGTGAAATTTCCGAATATTTGAAATTTTTTTTAGGACAAAAGTTATAATAATAATTATTATTAAACAATGTATATATAATACATATTATATTATATTTTGACACAAGTTTAACCACTTAATTCAAACATAAGTATCAACATTTTTAACCATACCTACTCAATAAATATAATAGTTTAGAACTGTAGACAGTCCTAACATCCTAAGTATGTTATCTTTTCGATATAAATGGGAAGGAAAATGTTGATTAATAATTTTTTCTAAATTAAATAAATAAACGAAATATTTATTTCATATTTAATTATTAATTAAAAAAAGATTTTTTTATTGAGTGACCGCAATCGGTATGTTACCCTTTTGAGGGATGACCACAACTGCAGGTACCTATACAATTTTTTATTTTGACCACAACTAGTAAACACCGAATCAACTCTCTTCCAGTGTAATTCTGGAAATCCTCGAAGAAGATTGAAACAGTTTTAATCTTACTTACTCATTTGATCTGCCTGCAGGTGGTACTACTGAGTATCCTTTCACTCTGTAATTCTCCGCTATTTAATCTAATATAATAGTTATTTATTGTACAAACAAATGTATGAATTGTAATTATGCTTTTTAATAAAATAAATAAAAATTGTTTTTGAGATTTTTTGTACTAATGTATTACTTTTGAAATGTCTTATAATATTTCCCACACATTAAAAGTAATTTATATAGATTTATTATTCTTAGAACACAGTTAGATAACTTAAAAACTATAGTGATTTGAATTTATTTTATAACATATTTTTGATTGTTAAATAATTTAACATTTAACAATTTTTAACATCTATAGATGCCTTACATGGTATTTAGATACCTACATCAAAATTAAACCATATCATAATATACAGTAGAAAAAGGGAGTTCTCATTTAAAAAACGTTAAATATTTATCTTCACAGTATTCACCTTAAGTAGGGTATAAAAAACTAGAATTTTAAATATGTTCTATGAGTTTATAGTTTTAACTTTAAGAAAGCACATGAGTATATAGTGATAATAGTGATATATTTATTCACGGACTACGGAGTGAATATCACCCCTCTAATTTCTATTGCTTTTTTTATTTTCTATTTTACATTATAACTTATTAAATAAATAACAATTTTGAAATAATATAGATTAAGATAATATCTAGACATCTATAGTATAATATAATATACATGGTTATTAATAAATTTAATAAAATGAATACATTTTAGTTTTTTAAGTTTTCTTATAGAACTATAATAGTACCTATTCATAATTAGGTATAGACGCGTATTATAACGATGTATATAATTTGGATTTTACTGAAGTTTTACTGGATATCGATGTCAAGTTCTATAAACGGTAAGTTTGTGTCAATTTATAGTTTAGCTAGAAAAAGCCAATTATGAAATATTCCGTACACCTAACGCTACTTACCTAACGCTACTTCGTAACGCTACTTACTTAATATCATTCATCGTATGCAAATGAAGAAAAAAGAAGAGTAAAACTTTTGGGGTTGTGTTTTTTGAATCCCATATTTCCCATGACCATAAATCATAATACATATAATCATATTATATGAGAAAATAGGCAAGTTTAGTTTTGACCGGATAGGTACCTATATCGTATTAGAAAAATATAAACGATTTTTGTTACTCGTTTAAGTTCTTTTTAGATGATAATTTGTACAGTTTTAAATTTGAAATCCATCTTCCGCCTCCTATGAAAAATCCCGCGCGTATGTCACTGGCTATCCCAATAAACATTGACTCAACCGGACAGACGCGCCGCAGCAGTACCGTAATATATATTATAGTAACACATTGGCACATTGCAGTACGTTAATATATATATATATATATTATTATGGCATGTACCGTGTACTATTGGATCAGTTATTATTATTTTAAACGAATACCTATAGCCAGCCAGCTAGTTGCCGTAGACTACGGTGGTGGCGGCAATGACGGCGTCATCACGCGCTGTTCCGTGAGAAAAAAAAAACTAGTCGCACGCACGTGGCGAAGACTAGTTTTGCACGTACCTATATAATAATAATACATACAATATCATTATGTGCAGTTGCATGTTGCACAACCCGTTGCGGCGGCGGCGGCGGTGCATTCATCGTGTGTGTGTGTGTGTATTTATGCACTCGCACACGGCCGTCGTAATAACAATAATTTATTGTACATAATATAAATATAATAATAATATAGTAATAGTTGCAGTTTTGGCGCCGTCGTGTCCATACACCTTGCAGCTCGGCGCACGCGCACTACGACAGGTAAGTACCGCCACTGCACACAACACACGCCGACGCACCACTTCCCTTATTTTTCTAATAATATATTAAATTAATTTATCTCTGACGCAGTAATCGTAATCGTCTTCGTCTTCTTCTTAGCCACCGGATGACCTTTAAAAAAAACCAGAATGGCCATACCTATATATATGCGCCAGTATTATGTACGGCGCGTGTGCGCCGTGTAACGCTGTCGATTTCGTATTTGAACGGCGTACGATAGCATATGATTTGATCACACATTTTTTAGGTGTTTGCATATTATTATGGTGCTTAAATGTGTGTTTGTGTGCAGTATAATATTATATGGGTATACCACGCGGTATAATATATTCGCACACGATACACATAATATTCGTGTTTTTGTGATCTGCTGCCACTTCTATAATTTTTTATTATTTGTCATCGTCGAGTTAATATAATACTGTCATATTATTATTATTATTATATTATATGTGCTTATAATATAATATTTTATGAATTTCATGCTCGAAAACACGCGTCACCGTCTCCACACTCTCCCACTCGCTCAAACCGCCCAAACACCGTAAGGTACCTGCAATAAGTACAATGCATTTGTATATAATATGTAAAATCGCCATTCGCCACCACTAGGTATCTTAATACTTGAGTATATTATTACCTATGTCCTATATTAATATATTATATTACAGCAGTACTACGTTATAATTGTATATACGAAATAATATCGATATATATATATATACATATACCTACAACTTGGTATTGATGCGATAATTATTTTTTATTTCGAAAGAATATATATATAAATAAAACGTTTATACTATCTAGAAAACCAATAACATTTTAATGTTAAAATATAGCTTTGCTGTATAATAAGTCATAAAACTGTATTCAAGACTATATTTTCGAAAAGTATTTTCAATTTTATGGACGCACAATAATATACCTAATACATTTATTTTTTCCGTTTATTAAAAAAACTAACAGTAATAAGTAAAAAAAAAAAAACTAAAAATAAATTGGCGTTTACAAAGTAGGTATATACATACTACTGGCCTTACCCATCGTGTGACGTCATTGGTATAAACCAAAATCAATCATTCTATATCTATTAAAATTTTAAGCACAAGAGAGCATATCTATGTAAAAGTAATGAAGAACTGTAGAAGGTAGTTGTCACTACTCATGGTAAGAATTGTACTGATAATTTATTGAGAAGCCTAACCAATTGCTCATACTTATTTGTTCAAATAATAACAAGTTTCTTGTTTTTATAAAATATTGGGTTTGCGTTGATAATTTTGTAGTTTTTAAAAAACCTTCTTTTTTTTTTGTTTAGTACCATTAAACTTTTAAATTATAGTACATGGTTTAAATCCAGTAACATCTCATTTTAAGTTAATTTAAGTAGGCCGTAGGCATAGATTAAAATAAAAAAGCTAAAGAGTTTTTTTAGAAATTAAAAAATATCTATAAATACGCTTATAGCGAATAATATTTTAAATACCTATTCATTATATCAACGCTTATAAATTTATTAAAAAATTTTACAGAATTAAAATAAAACTAAAATGTCTTTTGGGATGCGATTAAATTCATTGAAATTACAAATTCACATCGATCGCAATGTCTCAATGCACACAAACTTGTTCGTTGATGAATATTATTGTATTATTTATCATATTGTATTTGGTCATCACTCATTTGTATACCTATATAAGTTAAGTTCGTATAGGTACATTACAACTCAACACACGTGCATACGACGTTTCTGTACATAGCTGCAGTTTTGCAAAAGGCTGCAGTCATTTTATTATTTTATATTTTTTTCTGCAGTATTGCTATGCAGGTAGTGAATATATTAATTTATAAATATAGGTAGGTAGCTACCTAAACATAAGTACAAAGTACGTTTACGGGTCACGAAATATTGTAAAACTAAGAAATTATTTACCATATAATAATGAATGAATAAAAAAAAATTCTCTTTCAATCGAATTATCCATCAAAAACTATATAGAGTTTAATATTCCAAAACGCAATATTGTTGGAAATGCATTTACTTTGTTTGCACGTGCATAACATGACACGCGCGTGTGATGTCACAATTTAATAATCTATACGTGATACAGCATATAGGCACCTTATAGCGACGTTGTAGTATGATAGTGTTTCAGAATTTTAGTTGCATTCGTCCTATTGCATGACTATATTATAATGGCTTCTATTATTATGATCAAGCATACCTACTTTAAGGGGGGAGCAGGGAGACATTGCCCCGGGGCTACAAGGTCGAGGGGCCCACTTGACTCAATAATGTATGTAAATATTTATTTTTAGTTTTAATTTAATAGGTTAGTGTTATTTTATTTTAAATAACAATACAGACTGCAGCTCATTTATTTGAAAATCTAATCACAAACACTATTTTAATAATTAATTATATTAAATATGATATAAAAATAAAAATATACTAAAAAATATTATGGATACTTTTCATATGTATTATCCTAATGCTGGTTTCAAAATCATATGTGTTGTACGTAAGCTACGTATTAAGGTATAGAAAATGGATACATGAGACAAGCATAAAAGGAAAGGACTTTAAGGTTATCATGGAAAGTACTAAAAGTAGTATAGAAGAGTTAATACTGAAATGTTCTAGTTGTCTGAGAACATTAAAACCAGATTATTCATAAGTGATAACTGAATAATAGTCACGAAATGGATGGTTAGTACTCAAAATAAAAGTTGCATAATTGAGAAATTTATATTGAGAAAGCTGTAACTTTTTTATTTAATTCGTACCACAAGATGGACGCAACAGCGTCATATTGCAATTGAAGATTAGAACTATATAAACAAAAACGATATTTGTTTATTATATCGTATAATATTAGTTGAAATATTTTACTAACAAATTAATTTTAAATTTTTTCAACATCTGTTTAATTCTATAATGTAATATAATTGACCATTTTATAAATGTATGCAAATTTTATAACAATGCAATAATTTGGCTTAAATAAAACATTTCAAGCATATATAGATAGTATAAAATCTAGTAATTATACGTCAGAGATGGCAAGGTTTTTATTTTGGAGTGGATCTGGTAGCAGTTGCAGTTATCCATACCTATAGATAGGAGTGATAGAATAATAGAAAAATACATCATTGTTTCCCTAAAACACAGGCACATAGCCACGGTTCGTTTTTATTATTTATTATATTTTTAACAGTATTCAACTTTTAGATTCTGAACGA
>VUJU01005510.1:0-13545 GCA_009835225.1 Aphis craccivora
CCAAAGTACAAACTACATTCACTTTTCTATCCGAAACAGGGTCCACTTTTTAAAATCGGAGCACTTTTACTGCTCCAAAACGTGGTGACAGACACAAAAAAAAAAAATAAAAAAAAAAAAAAAACACACATCATTGTAAAATCAATACATTCTTCACTCCGTTCAGAATCTAAAAATATATTCGTACAATTTAATCGATAAAAGGAAATTCATGGTACTATTTCGAATATTCACAGTTCCGTAATGTTACATAATATTTTAATACGGTTTTCTCTGTTATTATAAATGTGTAACATTTTTACTTATTTATTTTAATAATATAATCGGTCACGAAACTTTGAAACGTCATACTCATATGAAATTAATCATGACTCATAATTCTTCTTATACAGAGTAAGTATTTAAAACATAAAAATCCAAATTCTTGATAAGTAAATATTTTTTTTTTTTTGAAATAAATTTTTTTTTTTATAATTTGAAGTCATAAATTTTTTTTTTTAAATAAATTATATTTTAAAATTGTATTCATCTTTATTATTTTTAAGTATTTATAATTTTATAGTGAACATATTTTTTTTTATTATTATTTCATATTATCCTTGCTCAGAATACTGAATTTAAAATTTGTATGCATAAAAATCGAACTTTACATGATTATTGAATATTAGCTATAACTGTTTAAATCTTTAATATCCGTATAGTAGTAGACCATCGGTTTGGGTTAAACTCCTGAGTCACGACTAACTCAGTTTTAGAACCGATTTCATGTATCTATTTTCATATTTTGACAATATGGAACCATTTTTACGGACTCATGCGTAATTTAACGCTTTTAAAATAGTACAATATTATACCTGATAATATAGGTGGCACTCGAGTGTTCATTGTAGATTGGGACTTTCACAATAATTGATAGTGGAATCATCAGTGGATTTTTTTAGTAAAAATAAAACCATTCTTTGTAAATTTTTATAATTTGTTATTAGGCCAATGTGCATCGATGTTAGTTATCGATAGGTTTACAGCGCGGTTTTCCCCTTTGGGGAATAATGTATATTGTATATGTAGTATACACTTTATGCTGTACGAATGAGACTCTTGTTTGTCGTTAGCGCATTTTTCATCGTAAATAATAATAATAAATAAATAAATAATATAATAAACCCGAGGATTTTCAGTGATTGCAGAGAATGCCAGCGCACAATAATAATTCGGTTTGGTATATAGATTTTTTAATAGGTAATAATAATAATATAGGGATTTCTTGCCCGGCGTGTGTTCGGCAGACTGGGAAAGATTATATTATGTTATCTGAATATTATCATCACCGCCGCCGTCTGTGGGAAAATTCTGGACTGGATCCATGCGTCCTGTCTGCGCCGCCGGTATTTGATGGGCCTATAGAAATACGATAATCCAGACGAACGAACATCGTAATAATGGTTTATAGTAATCGAGATCCGACCTCCGTCTACCCTATCTGCCACCGCCACCATCGCGTATCCCGTGAACCATATTATAAAATACCTCGGCCGCCACGAGAGCTGATGGTGGTTGAGTACACTGGGTGGAGGTGGGCATGGCTGAGATGACACACAGGGAGTAGGAAAACCGATGACAGGCGAAGTTTTTCTCTCAGAACCGTCATGATGCGTTCTTATTTTCTTTTCTTTTTTATGTATCTGATTATTATTATTACTATTATTTTGTTATCTCGCGACGGTGGCTGCTGTATTTGTTAAAATACGTATTATACTCGATAATAGTTTGAAATTACGAAAAACAACAGCACTGCATATTCGACGTGTCTATATCTCTTGGGCTTTCGATTAAAACAATAATACACAAGTATCAGGACAATTGAAAATACTTTTTTTTTGTTTATATTTCTATCATTACAGCTAGGTGAATTCATAATTGGCTGATTGGCTGTACATTAGATGTCGAACGGGTCACCGTAATGGATTTGATAATTTGAGTTCAATGGATAATAATATATCATTGTCTGCAAAAAATGATTTTGAGTGGAGACAGTTTTTCATTAGATATTTTTAATTTATTAACTAATTTATGGAAAGAACACTTGTTTCTAAAACAAAAACAAACAAAAAAAAAAGAGATGTATCTATACTATCTATATTGTTTATTATTATATTATATTATTATTAATATCTATATTGACTATAAAAATGTATAACTAATAAACTAATATGCTTAAAAACGGCTTAAACATTTTAAACGAACATAGAAATGTAATGTTACTTTATAATCAACTTTTTTTTATATGTATAATTATTATATATAAATAGAAAATGTATAGGAATTCTTGTACTGATTTTAAATTTCTTAGTTATCATTTTTTATACACTTTCAAAAACAAAATAATTTTCTAATTTTTGAGATTTTAATGAATTTCGTTAAAGTTGTAAATGCTTAAAAAATATTGTGATAGGTATGTATAATATATCGAATATATATGTATAATAATATATGTCCAAGATTACTTAACCAACGAAAAATGTTTTATCGAAATTTAAAAAAGGATCAAACATTAAAAAAAATATATATATTTACCGAATATTAGTAATGTATTAGAGTTATATTTAGTTTTTTATATTCCCAGTTTATTGTGAAATTTATTTGTGATTTTTTACTCTTAAACTTTTAAAGAACCAACCACATATAATTTATTGTTATAATTCACTCTTAAAATTGAAAATCGAAGTATTTTTACTGCCCCAAATGGCGATGTTGATTTAAAATAAAGGTAAATAACACTCATTATTGTAAAATTAGTATATTCATCGCTCCCCTCAGAATTTAAAATGTTGAGTTGTTGGTATATCGTATATGCTTTTACATTGATAATATGTTACATAGACTACTTAAGCTATTGTAGCTTTTTTTTTACTGAGATCATCACCTCTAAAATGGTAAGAAGTTTTCACAAATGTGGTTTATTTATGCTTTTGTTTTAATATAATTTTTTTACGAATCATTTTGTCTGAATTGATGATGGTGTTTTGATTTTAATGATAAAAATATTATTATAAACATTTAATACACATATATACATATTACCAAATTACATAAATATTAAATATATAATACTATAAAAAATATTTATCATTATTGATTTTTTTATTTATACACATACAACTAAAACAACGGCATAATTAAAATAATATAATATGTATCTTGTATATGAAATTCAGAACCATATTACCTTAAAATTATAATCAATTGTATTTTTGAGAACAAATAATAATTTGAATGGATAATTATTTTTGATTAATTCTAAAATGTAATAACAAATTTAAATTTCCATTGAATTATAAAACTATAACATACTATTTTATTAGGAATTCTAAATTATTATATTTTTATACTATACAATTTTTAAAACATAAATTTAAAGATTATAGTTTCTATGCATTTTTTTTTTTTTTAATTATACCGGTTTTTAATTGCTTTTAAAAATAAATTGAAGACATAAAACTTAAGTAATATTCTAAGTTTAAAAGATAACTCGTATACTTTATCCCTAGTTAAACCTTTTTTTAAGTAAAAAGAAATAAGATAAATATTTATGAACAAATTACTTATCGTTCAGTAGCTTATAGTTTTTATGTATCATATTCCAAAATATAATTGCATAATATAATAAGTAGTAAATAATAATGTTATCTACTAATTATTATCACGCATAACAAAATATTAATTTTTGTTAAATTTATAATAAAATTTCTAGTAAAGATTTTCAGTAAATGTAAATAACTATTGCTTATTAAAATTAAAATAAAATAAATTTTGTTAAACGTTTAAGGTAAATATGATATTAGAAGCGGTATGTTGTAAATTATACGTATTTTTTATAGCACTTTAATAAACAAATTGCTTTTCTAAAATACTATTGGTACCCGTTTTCGTTTAGTAAAATTAAGGTGTAAACATAATATAATTTTATTAATATTTTTTAACTTTTGAATCACATTGCAAATATCTATATTATGTTAATAAATATGACTTTATTAGTGTAATAAAGCATAATGCACAATGTAGACTATCATAATATACAAACAATTTAAACAATTATAGTGCTCTCCAGTCAAATGGTTTTTTGTTATTTATTTTATTTTATTTAAACTATACAATGAAAAGTCTTACATTACTATAAATTAATTATTTCTATTGAGAACTATGTACATTATATAAGAATAATATTGTACTCTATTAATTCATTCGATTAATGTTGGATTATAGATAAATCATATAATTTACAAAAATAAATCATAATTTTTATTAATATTTAGTTAATATATACAACACATTAAAACGTTTGAACATAGAAACAGAATCTCATATAGTTAAAATAATATTCATTGAAGTTAAGAAGACACAATAAATTAAGAGTAGTCAATAGATTTATTCTGATATAAGAAAATAGAAAAATCTTGAGCATTCCAGTATTATCTTTTCATAACTTGAATGGTGTTTAAGAAGATGAGAATGCAGGATAAGCATTCAATTTATTATCATTAAAATTTTAACTATTTTAAAGCTTAATAGGATAGATTTAATAAATAAATTATTATAATAATTAAAATCTGATAACAGAATAATCTTTTATATTTTTAAGAAAGTCATATGTTTGAATTATTGAGTGTCAATGATGTTTCAACAACAATAACAGTTGAACAATCATATTATTCTTAAGTTCGTAAACTAAATATTATAACTAATAAAAAGTCCATATGGTTTTAGTGAAGTTTTGATTTATATAAATAATGTTATTCAGTAAAAATAAAAAAAAAAACATAAAAATTATATTGAACATCGGTTTATAAAAACAAAAAAAAATATTTAGTGTATAAATACTATTTTTTGATTTTTCAAATTAAATAATAACATAATAATTATAATCATCATCGCTAAAACTATATTATGTTAATGGTTGAATTAATTATTTTAATGAATTTATGTTTTAATTTGAATGGAGTTTGATGGTTGGAATTAAATTGTAACAAAATATTTCAAGTAATATTGTATTGCGAGAACTCAACATTTATTATAGTACACTATTGTACTAAACAATACAGTGAGTTGAATCGACATTGGCAATCAAATAAGATATTTATTTGATTTTAGTGTGTTATTAAATATTAATTTAATTTAGAAGCATATAAATATTAGACGTAATAGTTACTGTAAATCATCTTGAAATATTAAACATTTAGTATTTAAATATTCACATTTTATTTTTGTTCATTATTCTATATATATATATATATATATGTGTGTGTGTTTGTGTTTATAAAGTATTTAATTAAAACCATATAAATACATCCATAGACTTTTAGTAAAAAAAAAGTTTTATTTTTATTTGGCTATAGTTACATAAAAAAAAAAAAAAATGAACGTCATAATTTAATTAAAAAAAAGGGGGGTGAATGCTTGAATTTTCCATGAAATGTGGAAATTAGTCTACACAAATTCCAGCTAGTTTAAATATTTTTCGTATCAATTTTTTTTAAATATTGAAACTAGCTATTTTTTTTTCGATTATCACTACAAATACGATTTAAAACTAAACTAAAAAGTTCAATTCACAAATAAACTTACGTAGGTACGTTACGGCTAATTGAATTAAATTTTATTAGAAACATATTAATTTTCTGTAATCAAGAAAAACACATGGCAAGGGAACGAAATACAGCGAAGTCGCCATCATCTCCTGGGACGGTCGGTGGATGTCTGTGATAAATTATCAAGTTGCTGCAAATAATATATGTGTTGACTTTGATGAGAAATTTTAAAGTTCTTCTCAACCGGTTGACGAAGGAATGCGATGTAGCCCCTCAGCAACAGAGTACGCTATAACCATCGGCTGCGGTATATACGATATTATTCACGTTGTACAGTAACTATATGGTATTATTATATATTATTATCACGTACTGTTATTGTGTTACATGTTTTACTGACGGATATATTATATAGCGGGATGTCTCTTGAATTTCACTCGAAAAACGCGCTATATTGGACGAGTCACATCTGTTGCGGTGCGACGATGCTGGCCGCGTGCGTATCTTATGAATCGGTTTCGGAAAATGAAAGACGTCCGAAGAGACAGAGATAGTCAAGCGCATCGACATAGAAACCGACAGAGACAGATATTGACAGACAGGGAGAGAAAGAGAAACGCATATCCGATGTTTAAGGACCGACGTGACCGGAGTGGTTGGGGGAGCGGCAGTCACACGCGCGCGGCCGACCCCCGACTAGCATACAAAGTGTGTCCGTGCTTCAATGCTTGGGTCCCGTCTCTGTACTCAATGAAGGATCGGGTTTTGCCCCGTCGAGTGCCGGAAAAAATTGATAAAGTTTTTCCGTTGTTTTGTTTTGGTTTTTTTTCCGTGCTATGTGTGTTTTGTATTCTGACGAACGGAATACAAATCACCGCTCGACACCGGTCTGTAGGTAAATCAAAAACGTATTAAAGCGTATTTTCATATTATGAAATAATATACAAATATGTATTATATCAAATATATTTCTCTCCTCTTTGCCACTTACGGTTTGTTAGTCGTGATGAGAAATAATATCGAGTGTAATGATTCTGTCGTTTCATCGTGGCTTATTTTTATTTTTTTTTATATTCTGAAAATTTTACAAAACGTGTCACCACTCTTTTTTTGCTGTGACCAATATCATCGTCTCCGAGTTATATTTATTTTTTTTTTCACTGTTCATTGCGAAATCGTTATAATACTTCGACCATCCCGACTTGTGTACCTATAGTTTAAATGTTAACAATATCGTCGCATCTTACGCCGCTATTAATTGCATGATATAATTAGATGACTGAAGTCGACTACACAAACTTTTTAAACATGTTTACAATAATATATGCACATTAGTCATAATGTACTGTGTAACAGGAAAAATATATTAATATTTTAATCAAATTCAGGGTTTATTGTTATTTTTATTATTGTTTTTTACAGTTCACGTCAAAAACTATATTACATTTTATTCGACGTTTAAACTTTTCAAACATATTATATAACAGATGGTTGAAAAGTTTTTTGTGAAACCGTTGGGGTTTATTAAGTAAAGAAAGAAATCTAATATCCAATACATAAATAGCGTACACTATAGACTATATTTGTTTAGCGTACCTATACTAAAAAATAAAAACAATGCTACTTAAAGATATAATATAATTTGGATCCAATTTCAGATAATCATATTAATATAACGACATGCGTGTATGACGTCGATTGCAACTGATGGAACACAAGGACAGGCGAATAAATGTTCCAGCCGTGTACAATATTCACATGTAATTATGGAACACTGAGCACGATGAGTACGTATAAATGTATAACATGCGTAATTTAATAACAACTAAGGTGTTGATCAACTGTATCAAAGCTCTCAGTGAATAATCGGCTTACGTCTCAACCAACAGTCGTCTAATTAAGCAGAGTCAAGATTTAACGGTGCCCGGACTGATGGAAAGCGTTTTACATAATAATATTGTTATCGTCATCATTATAAATTATAATATTATTACGGGTGTCAATTTAAAGTGTCAGGAATTACAAACAATTCGAGGACTTAAAACTTCACGTGTATCATTTTGACACGACAATTAATATTATAATTCATTTACATATAAGTAGTATATAATACTACTTATATTTATTTGGTATTTGGATTTGTTAAACGATAATCTTAAACTTCGATACGAAAATCGATTATAATAATAAAATATATTCATATTTTATATTGTTTGCCATCATTTGTATCTATATTTACAGGTATTTTACGATAATAAAGATAAGTGTGAATAGTTATCGGACCACAATAATAATAGTAACTTATATTATCTCAATGATCTACCTCGTATGCCTAGTATGTTTTATACTATCTTAAATTGTTAAGCAGTAAAANAAAAAAAAAAAAAAAAAAAAACAGTTAAAAAGAGTAGTTGGATAAAGTGATATTGTTTTCATATGAATAGTTTATGCAGTTTTATTTTGTAGTTTAAGCAAAAAACTCCAGCTGCTAACCATATAATTATTATATTATAATATGTATTAATATACGTATATAATTTTATTTTGATTGTAAGTCATAGATACCAATATAGAAATATGAAGTGTTAGTTAAGAATAAATAGTATACAACACATAATGAATATGATAAGATGTACGCACATTTACATTAAAACAAAAAAGATAATGAAAATAAATGATTATACTGTTATTATCAATAAAGATAGGTGTAAGGTATTGATTTATTTTGAAGAAATTATACAAACGGGTATTTAACCATACATTTTTATTTTTACTAACTTCATTACTACTTTCATTTAAAAATAGTGTTCGGTATAGTGTATTGCATTATGTAAACACTAAAATAACAAACGAATAAGATATTTATAAAAAAAACTTTGATGAAAAACGCTTTTTATGAAAATTTCCATTAACATTTTCATAATCTGAATTCCTTAACATCGTTTTAGTCTCCTTTTCAATATCATTTTTTTTTTTTTTTTTATCAAAGAATTATTTAACCCCAGACGAGGAATCGTGTTGGAAGTGACTCAATACGTAGGTATTTTTATTTATAGCTTTGGAGTGATTTCGCTTTTTTTCAAAAAAACATGAAAGGTTTTTCCTCAATAATTGTTAAGAATTAAACATTTTATGAAACAGTTAGCATTTACAGATATTACATTAAGAGTAAGTCGAAAGTATTCGACCGACTTAATAGAAAACGTATTTCAAATGTTTTAATAGTAATTCTCTCTAAGAAACTATTATATCTTAAAAAGAAAAAAATGTTCTTCTTATTGGTTATCAAAAATATTTTAAACCTTTAATCATTAGTCAAAAATTGAATGTTGCTGGTTATTACCATCACCACGTATGTGAACAATAATGTAATCGCAACGTGGTCACATTCAAAATACTCAATAGTACTGTAAATGGTCATACGTATAAATTGTAAGTTTTTTATATTATACTATTACGAAATGCCAAAGGTGTCTTTTTTACTATTAATATACTTATGAGAAGTATTTTTGTACATTCAAAACCTACGCTGGTATTTTGAGTTTGTTTTTTTTAAATTTAACAGTCTGTTTTTGATTAGGTATTTTTGAAAAACAATGGTGCTTGGTGTCAAACAACTAACTACATATATTAACTACACATTGAATAATATTAGATTATTTAGATTATAATTCTAACGAAATAATTGAGTTAATATTTAAAAAACTAGTTTGTTACTACATCGTGGCGACTTACAAACGTCACAAAAACACTTGCGAATACTAGAAAATTAATACGCATCGTTTGGTACACGTTTTGACATTTCGGTATAACGTGGGTTGAGTTCACGCAAAGTTATACTAAGTTAGATCTTTGATATAAGGGTATACCTTTTTTCGCACAAAAGTGTCTGCCTGCAAACATTGTAAACGAACACATATACATTCTTGCTGTCCTTAAGCAATCATATTAAAATGAGTTCGATTTTTAATAGAAACTTGATTTTTTAGTGGCTTCCTAATTGCAGGTGGTTTATTGAATATATAATTATCCAGATGGATTCTAAGATATATCATATTTTTTGGTAGTGATAATATTAATTTAATTTAACATTATTTGTGCATTATAACAATAGAGTAAAATATTGTAACCATAATTTTCTTCACGAATAAATAAATAAATTGGCGAATAGATAAAAAAAAACTCGTTTATAACGGTTACCTTAATTTCAAACAGTATTCACTCGACTCACGAAGAATAAAAATTGATCCTTTGTCGAAAAACAAAATATTGTACATTTTTTACGAACTTAAGGTCTACACGTTTAATGATTATGATAATAAAAATTATTATCAATTAGCGTAATAATATAGTGTCGAATAGTTATAGACATTCAATCGTTTCAACAAAAAAATAATAACAGACGAAGTATCACGTGAAGCAATTTATTAAAAGTATAAAATTGTTAAAAACGCTGTACGGAGATGGAAAAGACAAAACCCTAAAAGTAAATTATGACTCAATTATCCTGTTTAGTAATGTCTCTCGGAAATACATACATTTATTTTGCATATTTAAACACTTTTGTATCGTCTGCGATCTTTAAAGAGGGCTTTAGACGTCTAAAATGCATTTTTATGAGTACTATAGGAGGGTATTCAAACGACTAAAATGTTTTAAACATATTAAGGTGTTTTAATACGAGTATATTATTATACCGTCGCTGGAATTTACGATTTATGTATGCACTTATCACATTTGTTTAATTAATAGTGTTTGTGAGTGAGACGAGAATCATGAGATATGCACAGATGCACGACGTCGTGTTGTTTAAAAAGCACCTACATACTATGTACGATTATTCATTAATTTTATAATGAAATAAGTTATGAAACTATAATTAATGTACTCATATTTTCATTCTTTAATACATTATTTATTTATTGTTTCTTTTTTTTTTAATTATTAACTTACTAATATATATACATAAAGAAATCTTATCAAGACATTACCATTTTCAACAAACGCTATTGAAATCGAAAATAAACGTAACTATTTAGTAATAACCATCGTTGAATTGAATTCAGTTCGAATTAGTCATCGTAAATATTATAAATTGTTAGACCTAAGATATAAATATCATATTATTGTCTTGGATACTTACTTTTAAAGCGACTGGTTAAACGCTGTGCGTATAATGTTGGTAGGATTTACCTATTGTAATAGTATACATAGTACGTGTGATCGTGATGCTAGGCATATACCTATTCTACAATATTTTAGTGAATAATAAAATAATAAAGCGTAGCATCACGCTAAAGGATTTTATCGTTTTCGAAACGCGCTTTATAGTCAGTGTTATTGATGCAGACCTCAGTTCTTTGGTGTCAGTCGTGTGGTCTGCGTGGGAGACTTTGATATCGTAACGGTGTGCAGTATATCTCCATAAAGGGCCGTGCTCTGCACGCGTTTAACCACGTAATCTATTTCTTATCTATTTGTATTTATTTATTTTGTCGGTTAAAGGGCGCGGCGTCAAATAGTTTACCATTGAGTTCCGCAAACAGCTCACAGATAAAATACGGTCGTTAAATATAATGTCCAATGTTTGAAAGTATCTCCGGGT
This sequence comes from Aphis craccivora, assembly GCA_009835225.1. Classification (NCBI taxonomy): domain Eukaryota; kingdom Metazoa; phylum Arthropoda; class Insecta; order Hemiptera; family Aphididae; genus Aphis; species Aphis craccivora. Next base: position 11,191 of record VUJU01005510.1, read on the forward strand.
CCTTGCGTTAAAGTACCACATCAAACAATATTTTACGGCAAATATATACTCCTGATGTAATCGATATTCAATAAACGTCGTCAAATCGACGGCAATCGCATTTGAATTAATTGCGTCGAAGTACCATACGACATACCTACCATACAATTGTCTCATATGAAGTTTTATGAACTTACAATAGCATACCTATTTTTAAATTCAAAATACATATGATACAATAAGCGTGTTGGGCTTATCAAATACTGAAATGCCCTTACAAGAAGCGTCATTTAGTGTGGTTTTTGAGGGAAAATTGAATATCTTTGGTGGACTATAGAGATCAAAAGTAAAAAGTATCTTACTGTTTTCAAAAAAATCGAGAAATACAAAAAAAAAGTGATGCTTAACCTGAAATTTTTATGCGAAACCAGTTATCATAAAAAAAAAAAAGATTCTTTTATATTGTTTTAACTCAAAAACTAATCACTGTAAATTCTTGACATTTTCAAAAAATGATTATATTAGATATAGGTATTTATATACGCTAAACATTTTAAAATATACTTTTTTTAGCTTTTTATAAACAACTGACATTTTCGATTTTTCTAAATATTTTTAGATTCTGAACGAAGTGATGAATGTATTGATTTTACAATGTTGTGTGTTTTTTTTTGTGTCTGTGTACACGAGAACGTGTCGAAATAATGGTCCAATTTCAAACTTTGGGGGTGGTTTCCGATGTAAAAGTGAATATTCTCGGTACATTATAGAGGTCAAAAGTAAAAATTCTCCAAAAATTAAAAAAAATTTTTTTTAAGAAAAACAAAAGAAAAAGTGACGGAAAAATGGGAATTTTTACGGAAAACCAGTTTTTGACCAAATCGATTTTTTATATGGTTGTAATTCAAAAACTAATCGCTGTAAATACTTGAAATTTTCACCAAATGTTTATATCAGTGTTATCTATATACAGTTAAATTTTAAAAAAATTTTGACTTTTTTTGAGTTATTAATAGACCACTGAAATTTTCGATTTTTATAATAATTTTTTTTTTTGAAGTGCCGATAAAAAAATTTTGGATGACCAAATTGTTTTGAAAAGCAAGGTTTCTTATGATTTGTTCTTTTTGTAGCTAAAAAAAAATTAAAAATCGATACTCACAATTTTTTTTATAAGCGTTTATAGTTCAAATTTTTACGAAATCGGTCGAAAACGCGAAAATTTGTATGTAATTTTGTAGTTGAAAAATCATAAATATTTTAGTGTTTATAACTAAGAATTAAAAACACAACACTAAGTTTTTCATACATTTTCCTTCAAGTATCTAAAGAGAAAACTCGTAGCATCATTATAGAAAAAATTTTAAGTGCGTTTGAATTTTAAATTTTTAGGAAATAGCGTAACGATAACGATTTATCCTCAAACGATTTTAAATATTTATTATTATTCAAAAAGTATAAGTCGTAGATACTAGAAAATTTTACCAGTTATTTAAATTGGAGTTTTCTTTACGTGATTTAATTTTCAAAATATTTTGAATTTTTTTGAGCTATTTATATACGACTTAAATTTTCAAATTTTTTGAAGTGTCGATAAAATTTTTTTTGGTCCAATCAAAATACTTGAAAATTTAATACAAAGTTCCTCATAAGTTATTCTTATTGTGATTAAAAAATTATAAGAATACATAGGCACAATTTTTTTTTTTTATTAGTATTTAAAGTTCAAATATTGACAAATATTCGTCTAAATCATGAATATTTGCAAACTATTTTGTAGGTATAATTCATAAAAATTTTTGTATAGGTAGCTAAGAGTTGAAAATGTAATACGAGATTTTCCATAAGTTTAGCTTATAATAATTATAAAAAAACTTAAATTCTGGTATATTCAGGTCATTAAAACATAAACCCCCTTTTTCACCAACCATTCGAAATTATATTCTAGGCTGACAAATCATCTCCGTTCAGAATCGTTTTTCGTATACAATGATACCTATCATTGAATTCAAATTTAACACTCCTATATATTTAATAATGATCCATACGGCACCTAATGTACAGCAGAGCAGTACTAACTTACCCACTTTTTTTTTTATAAACGTTTAAAGGTCAAAGTTTTACGACAAATACCAAAATGACGAAAATTTCCATTTAATTTTGTAGTTAAAAATGCATACACTTTTCAGTATTTTATATCTGAAGAATATAAGGTTTTTAATTCAACACAAAGTTTTCCATAAATTTCCATTTAAGTAACTATAGAGAATACTATAGGGATAAATTTTATGAACGTCTGAATTTTAATTTTTACGAAATATCGTAACGATAACAACATTTATGTTCAAACAATTTTAAATACTTGTTATTATTTAA
>VUJU01005511.1:0-13545 GCA_009835225.1 Aphis craccivora
GATGCAGATAGGATGTAGTGGAGGATTATCAGCGAATTCGAAACCTAAAATCTATTTTTAAAAACCAAATGTAAACAAATTTTAATTTTTACACTTGCGTGTTATGATATGAAAAAAGTAAATATATTTACAATTTATTTTTAAAAACAAAAGTTTAATATTCAATTTTTAACAACTGACTTTACTACCTTCTCAAAAAAATCGTCCAAGTATATAAGAATAACAAATTATTTTTGAGCAGCGGCCCACCGGGAAAGTTCCCGGTATCCCGCCGGCCCAGTCCGCCCCTGATTCTATATTATTTATATTGTGTGTAATAATTGTTTTTTATGTTTAATTTTACTGTACATGTTTTGTGCAACGCTGGTAAAATAATTATTAAAGTATTCTTTTGATTTATTAGAGATAGGCAATTATTCACCCGAGAAACTAGTATGAATTGGATAGAAAATTCATTTTTGAATAGTTAGTAATATTTTTAATTATTTTCCAGTTTGATTTAAAGTCATAGATAACTATGTATATTCAATATTGTATAGTTCTGTTTGATTAATATTTTTGTTTTGCCATTTTTATAGTGTTAGATAAAGATAATACCTATTCTATTTTTATATTTTATGTAGTTAGTGTATTTTTAGTTTATTATTTAATTTAGTTTTCTTAGAAGTTATAAGCATAATATAATACGTGTACACGTAATTTTTAAAATACCATCATGTGATTATTTCTGATACTAAATGTTCAAACATTTTCAACGGTTATTGGTAGTTTTTCTTATAAACTTAGAGTTAGAGAAAGTACTGAGAAAATTGAAAAAAAAATACCACTAATGTAGGTACTCGATTTCTAATCAATATACCTAATACAGGTAGGAATAGCACACGAACGTTGTGTCTAAACAACCCAGAGGCCAAAAAATATAACAATAATAAAAAATAAAAAAAATACATCATTGTGTAAAACATTAAAACTAAAAGAATTTAAGTGAAGCAAAATTAAACAACATTATTTTTTAGCTCCTCTCTAATATATTGCATGCTCTAGTTATTATTTAAAATATAAAACCATAGTCATGAGTAATATCAGTTCCAATATATATATATATATATCTATATCGAAGTAGCGTACATTTTTGCTACATTACTTTCTATACCAATATAACCATATAGGTATTGTAGAATTGTAGCTCCTTGTAATATTTTTAATGATATACTGAAGCTATATGAGCGAGCAATTTCAAATTAAGTAGATACAACTTACTGTGTGTATCAAGTTCCCAAACGTACACTGTTTTGAAGTGTGGTCACAATGATCGCATTATGAATATATATTATTGTGATTTGTGGTCATCTTTTTTGAGTAAATGTCACCGACTGACTGACTTCGAATTTACTATACCTAGTCTATAATACAAGTATAATTTATTACACTATATTATTTTCCCACAATTATAGGTCTATCATGTCGTGTAGAGTTGAATATAATATTCAGCTAGTAACAGTAGTAGCTAGAATAGGAATCTAATTTGTTTTATATGATGGATACCTATACGGCTATACGTATTAAATAAACGAAATACGATATGAAACGGTATAATGCAAACCCGGATATGATTAAACACAACGATATCGGAGAAACTAATAATTAAGTTAGTATTTAGGTAGTAATAACAAGATAAATAAATGCATAGGTAGATGAATTATATTTTCTTGCTCATTTCAAAATAGTTCCAATGCAATTTAAAAGATTTTATACAATTATTTTATTATCACAAACTAAAATCAAATTGTTTTGACCCCTAACGTGTTTGGCACTTAACATAGAATGCATAACTTTGTTTATAGAAAAATTAAGGATTTCTTAATTGATGGGGGAAGTCCGTTGTATAAATATCATAATACATTATTTTATATGTATATATATTTACCTATTTATAATTGTTAAATATTATCTTTACAATTTGTAATAATAATCGATTGATGTATGGAAATTAAAATATGGTTCAAAGCCTCGAATGAAAGTTGAGTAGTCCAAACTGAGAAACCTCCATTTCTAGTCAAGAATATACATGAATTATGTAATTTTGGTTTATTTTACCATCGCTTTGTTTTGTAAATATCTTATTGGTACTAGTATTTATTTAGGTACGTAGAATTTTATTATTATCAATATCATTGAACATAATAATATATATCATACATAATATTATATTATATCGTATTACACATTTAAGTATTTAATTAGCTGCTATAAGCAAATAACTATTGGGTAAATACAGTTTATATATCTATAAACATAAATTAATCACAATTTATAATAAAAATACACATGAAATATAAACATATACTAGAAAATAGTTCAATTTATTATTACAGATCTTAGAAATAAAATTATAAAATACATTTTTGGATTTAAAAATCTATATATAATATATTTATTATATATAGTATATATCAGACAGTATATTATATAGGTACTGTTTGGTTGTAAAATCATTCAGTCATTTAACCATACAATAGTATACGTTAATATTTAAACTACGTTAGTGTTATAATATATAATTATTATATAAAAAAAAGTATAAAAATAATATTATTTAAAATTTAATTAAAAATTTCAATCTGTCTTTGAATTGCGGTCAAAGAATGAAGACTACAATTAGTAAGTTCTAAATATCAATGTACATAAATTATATGTACTTAATATATCAAAGACATATTATCACGACCGGAGACTGACGTAAGCATTGAATTCTCCAGGTGAAGGAGTTACTCCGTCAACACCTAAAGTGCTTGGTGGTGCTTGGCCTTCTGGTACTGAGAAATCAAAGTTTTGTAATAGACAAGCAGAAAATAAAAATATATTTGATCTAGCGAGTGTTTGTCCCATACAACGATGTTTACCTAAAACAAATATCACATTTAATTATAATATATTAAATTTATCATTCGGTTAAAGAAACTTTTAATCATGACTATTACCGTATCCGAAAGGTAAGTATTCATCTGGAACAATTAATTTTCCATCGCAACCAATAAATCGTTCTGGCCAAAATCTATCTGGGTTGTCCCATACGTCATCGTCATTAAGTAATGCAGCAAAATTAGCAATCACCATTGTGTCCTAATAAACAAGTAAATATTATATATTATTTTTCATTTATTTTATTTAAAATATACGATTAACATACCTTAGGAATATGATAACCCTGCAATGTGGTATCTTTCAGAGCTCTATGTGGGATGCTGAAAGTTCGTCCCATAAACACTCTAACCGACTCCAACACGAGAGCTTCTAGATAAGGCATACTAAAATACAGACGTTATGCGTGTTAATACATTAATGTTTACGAAGAACAAATTTTAACTAGCATATTAATTATAATTCTTAAAATATTTTTAAATCTAATTATGTATGTACTTAGGCCTATCATTTAAAGTGGGTAGTCTGTCTCGACCAACCACTCTATCAATTTCTTCTTGGGCCTTCTTCTGAACTTCTGGGTTTAGAAGTAGGTACAGGAAACCGAATCCTAAAGATTTGCTGGTAGTCTCAGATCCAGCCATAAACATATCCATACAGATAGCTAAGAGCTGAGATTCTGAAAATATTGAAACACAAAAAAAGTATTTAATTTTATTTACCAAAAAAATGATAATATACAATGTAAATAGGTACCTGAATAACTTTCTTTTTTGTCGTCTGAATGTAACATTTGTAAATACACGTCCATCAAATCTCTTGGTTGGTTTAAAATAAATGTTTCCTTATGATCATCGAGTTCTGCTTTGAGGAATTTCCATACTTGTTGATGAATATTGACAAAAGATTTATATCCAGATGCTTCAGGAGCAATAAATCTCAAAAACGGGAATTGACTGAACAAAGCGCCTACCATATCAATGTTAGCAAAAAGTTCAGTTAACAGAGCTTGTAGATTTTTCAATTCTATGTCATCTTCGTTGTATCGTTTACTGGCCATCATTGACCATAATGTGTTCAAGACTCCTACACTGAAAGCGTCTCTCATTTCAAACACTTCACCGATACCATTTTTAGACATGGCGATCTTTTTTTTGAAATCGTCGACTAGCTGGACTGCTTCTTCTTGTACAAGTTCAGCCATGGTTCTTTTTCCAAAACCAAATTCTCGCAAATGACGTAATACAAATCTTCGTTGTTCTACCCAAAATTCTTCATCTGTTAGTAGAAGACCTAAAATAAAGATTACAATTTTGCAAGTAATACATTTTTTAGACATACAATAAATAATTTGTATAGTTACCTCTTCGTGTGCCCCATGTTCTAGTCTCATAGAATGGCCCCTGTGGTCGTCCATCAAATTCTTCTTTGGTTAACATTTCTTTAATTGCATTATATCCACAGCAAACCACTTGTCTATCTTTTCCTACTTTAAGACCAACAATTGGTCCATACGATTCCGCAAGACAAATAGTAGCACGATACAAATACCCGGTTTGTTTCCTAAGAGAATTTATGGTAAGAGCACTTCCCAAAACTGGCAACCATTTTGGACCTAATGATTTAAATACGTTTTAATTTTTTTAAATAAACTTAAATAATTTAATATAATATAGAGATAATAAATATTGTCGTAATTACCTGGTGGATAGTTTTTTGGTTTTCTCATGTCCAAATATGACAGGAGCGCTACTACGACGCTGAATAGTACTAGCACTAGTATCCACATCCTGTGTACATAATTATATTATCAATGTTGTAATAGAAGTTATTATTATTATTTAATAAATGCACATGTAAAGTTTGACCGTGAAAAAATACTGAGAAGTAAAATATGTGATGACCTCAATAGTTAATAACATAATATAGCTATATAACGATTACGTATGTCAATTAATGTGTTATATAAGTATAACCTACACGTGAGGTGGAATTTAAATTGTCTAGTACTTTCGCCCGTCGGAAGCGGACAGAACCGGTCATTCACTTTCCTTTTCCTATATTATTCTCTTACGAGATTTAAAACTGGTCTGTCCGTAAACATTGTGTAATACCAACATTATATCATGTTCAGTTAACATATTATCCTTCTTAAATAATCTATGTACCTATTTACTTCCCGGTTTAAATTTAATATTTTACCCAAAAAGTTACCCTCTAAAAACAAACATTGTTTTTATTATTATTTTTTTTTTTTTGAATTCTTCCAAATATTTAAACATAATAATTATGAACTTAGTATGCGATTAAACAATGAAAAATATATTATTGGGACCATTGTTGTATTATTGTACTTAAATTATTTAAAAATATATTTCAATAATTTTGTTTATGAGAACATTTTAATTAAAAATAATTGTTTTAACTTTAAGAATATTTTAGCTATTGTGTTTTTATCTATAATTATAATATCATGATTTGAATAAACCGACGTATAAATAATTAAAATAACAGATAATTATATACCAATAAGTTTTTTTCTCGAAATATTTTTAAAAAAGCCATAGTATTTGTTGACATTTTTTGTTAAAAACAATATCCTACCTAACCTAATTGATAATTGTTAAATTAACTTTTTGAATTTAATGAATGTTGTTTACACAATTGTATATTTATGTAGCTATAGTTATAAAATAATTCGATATTTACAGTCTACAAACACATAATAAAACCATGTTAAATCGAATTTAATGATATTCCATGATCTTCAAAATATATTATATATACCTATCTTAATAATCCTCTAATGAGTCTAATGGATAATACATAGGTAGCATCTAAGTATATGCTAATACACAGAGTTATTACATGATGATTAAATGTATGTCTAGCTATAGATTAAATTAAAATTTTTCTCACAAGTTACAGTTCTTGTTTGTATACTCTAAAAGTCTAAAGTATATAATACAAATATTTATACATTTTAAAGTAATTTTTAGATTCTTATTATTTTATTACCAACTAATATAAATATGAAATATTTTAGTAGTATAATCGTTTGAAAATTATTTCTTTATTTTATTTTAATTTTTGTTTATTTTAAAATTAATAAAATAAAATATTTCATGTTTTCATATTTTGAATAGGTATTTAAATGGTTTTAAAATTTGTTTAGATTAATTAATCTTAAATATCTACACAATAATAATAATAATAATAATAATAATAAAATAATACTACTAAATTTACTATTTGTATAAAAAAGGCATAATAATTTCATTTAAGTCTATATTTTTAATAAATTTAAGATTACCTGGTACTTGGAGTTCACTTGTTAACGAAGAGCTGTGGAAGAGATTTCACTTTCACTCACTTCCGACACACTGATTTTATACTCGGCCCCACCGTGGTTCATCGATATATTATATGTAGTTTTGTGAATGGCAATAAGTAAGACGCGCATGTCATCACGTAAACCATAACAAATGGAGGGGGGAAATATTACTCCTTTTTAAATATTTTTATGTAATACCATACATATAGGTTCCTACCCCAAATAACATTTTGGCCCCGGTGTACTGTTAAATAATCAGAGCTTTCATTAAGAATTGTGTAACAACACTTCTAAAAAATACTAATTAACCTTATATGATTTTGAACAAGAAAATTGTATTCACATAAACTGTTGATTTCCAAGTATCAATACTCATGAGTATTTAGTATAATATGGTATACATTTATTTACATAATGATTAGAAAATCATATTAAGGTTATGTTTATAATAGGTACCTATTATATTTAATTAATAGTACCTAATATAGTTAATCACAAAAATAGTCTAGTATAAACTATATGATTTTTTTTATATTGCTATACGTTAATAGGAACATTGTGTTATTTTAATTTCATTGTGTTTTCAGGATTTTCATAATAATAATATTATGATTCCTATGTATATTTATAATTTATATACATACATTTATATATGTGTTTCTATCTCGTATTTGTGAGAATCTGATGTCCAACTGTCCAAGTACAATTACTAAGGATCAAACTGGCATTATCAAACGAGTATTAAGGGACTTAAACGCATGTTTAGCAATTGAAAAAGGAATGAAAATATTTTTTATTTCAAAACTGTATCAATGATATTAAATTTGTATTTAATTTAAATCTTAATAAATTGTACTGCAAATGATAGGTAATAATTATTAAATGATTCATGTTCAATTTTTTGCATACACTTCAAAGTGAACAATTTTAATTTTCTTATAAATGTTCCATATTATAATAAAATAAACCTACTAAACATTTCAATATTCTACTTACGAAAATAATGTATTCAGTGCTTTTAATGATGATTTTATAATTGTCACGGATCTATATAATCATTGGTTATATAAAATTGGAATACTACTTAGTATTTATAATATTATCAGGGATAATATTATGCATATAAAATAATAAAGATATAACATATGGCGTGTATATTACGTATATGATGTGTGTGTGTGTGTGTGTGATAAAATGAAATTAAATGAAGTATATTTATCATCATTAATTTATTACTAACACTACTTATAGTATCAAAGTTAGTTGTCTTATTTCGGAAAATATATTTTGTTTAGCATTTTATTTCTTATTTGAATAATGGAAAAATAATTATAATACCACCACGTATCATAATATTTTTGATTTATTTACAATATTATGTTTTGCTAAATGAGTCCATTAATTAGTAAAGGGTTACGACTTACGAATAAAACAATTATTTTAAGATTATTACATTCGAAAATACGAAATAAATAATTATGTTATAATATGTAGAATGTAGAATGAGAATTATTTAATATATATACATAATAATATAGAATTTAATATTTATATAATCACAAAACTAAAATATATACTTCCGTATACAGAACAGGACGGAATGACTATATTATAACAGATGTTGTCTTCTCGTTTATCTTTAGATTACCACTGTGCATGTTAGTAGTATATTGCGTGATATTAGATATATTATGTATAATGTATATAGTATATAGTATATACACAAGTAAAATATATTATAATGTATATGGTTTTTATTTTGGGTATATTTATAGTAAGATTGCGAACAGAATAATTTGAATTTATACTCAAAGATGACAATATGTAAACAAATAATACTGGTACTGAAGTACACGCACATAAAACAAAATATTTTATGTAGGGCACATAGTATAAAAACATTATTTATAAATAATTATATCAAAGAGTCATAATATTTCATCTCTAGTAATTCATTTTTTTATACTTTTAGAAACAGTGAAGAAATTCAACAAGATTCATGTTCAGTTGTAATTCTATTAGAGTTTATTGATTAATGAAAATCTAAAAAAAGGTAGTTTAAATGATTTTTTAAATTTTTTTAAATTATTTTATAAATATAAGTAAGTAGGAAAAATGTGAAAAGGAAACGTTTTAATTAAATCTTGACCACTTTTTGTCTCTGGATAAATCTTATTATGATTTCTGTTTATAATCTTTTTTTTGTATGTAGTTTTATTTATCATTGCTTTAATGATTTTGAACAAAAATCACTTACCAAAATCCTATAGTACCTTTATAAATTAGTATAATAATACATCATTTAGTATAGGGAATCTGATTGAATTAATGAACCTGTTTAAATTTAAATTTCTTAAAAATTATAATCAAGAGAGATTAGTGAATAGTCAAAATAAATGTTAAAGCAGATTTATGAGTATTCTATATAGGAAAAGCAAGTCATAATGTGATTATGATCAATGGTAAAAATTCATATAACCATTGCAATGTATCATTTATCAAAGTCAGATATAATATAAATAACATTATGTATAATAGCCTCATTTCTATCAATTTAAAATTGTAATATCAAATCTTGATAGTATTATGTAATAATTGTTTTTATTTAATTTTTAATTTTTATGTTAACAAAATATATTAGTAAAAGAAGTGCCGGCCAAACTCTTTTTGCATTACAAAAACGATTTTTTTTATAGTGTTGAGGGAGGGAGTTGATGTAAACAATTGTACACAAAAAGATGCGTAAGTTAATATAACTCTGCTGTACATTAGTTGTCGAGTAAGTCACTATTATGGGGGTATTCAATTTTAATTCAATGATATTATTTTATTCAAAAAATGATTCTGATTAAGGTCTGTCAAGCTTTATAAATAAGTATATATTGACATTTCGTGATATGTTATTTGTTATAGATATTAAAGTACCTACTTAATTTATTTCGCTTTTTATAGTACAGTAGGTTGATAAAATGTTTTAAGATAATATATATTGCGTGTATTATATTATTATTTGTATTTTATTACTATAATATTATATACATTGTTTATAAAATGTTTTAATTCTATGAATTTTTTACTTTTAAACCCCAAATTACCAAGTAGATTTGTTACAATTTGTTACCAAAACACCTTCGTTTTTAAAAATCTAAAGATTTTTGATAATCTAAAAAGTGTTTCCAGACACACACACACACACACACATACACACACTAAAACACGTATTATTATAAAATCAATATATATTCATCGCTCCGCTCAGAACCTATGTAACAAGTACATAATAGTCATAATACTGTCAAGGTTTTGTATTGAAATTTGAAAGTGGCAATGCTAGCAAAATGGGTCTCTCTGTAACTAATAACAATAATAATATTAAGATTCTTGTTTGTCGTCTTTTAAAATTTGTTTCGAGTTTTCGTTGTATTTAAATGAAATTAAATAAAATTAATTAAAATTCAATGTATTTATTTGATTACGTAATTGCGATGAATTGATTTTTATTTAATAATATTTATTTATAGTATGTTGGTGCATAGATGAAAGGGGTAGTATTGCAGAGATATCTGGTGTTCATGATATGGTTAATATGATTATTTTTACTCAGTTAAAATATATAATTTTAATGAGATTTCAGAATAGTATCAGACAAATTTATAGTAAATCTAAAAGGACAGTCAAAAATAATATATTTCAAAAATTAAGAGAAAGTTTATCATTTTAAAATTCTTTGAATGCGGACAAAAAGTGCCTAACTGCAATAATACGTTTGCATAAGCACAACATATACAAGTGAAAACTATAATATTTATATGATCCTAATATATATTAAAACTAATATTTTCTTGGGATAATTTCTAACGAACAAACAGTACTTTTGTAATTTACCTATATTGATATTTATGGTAAAATTATGATATCAATTATACAAAGTTAAAAAATTATATATTATATAACGGGACTGTCTATAAAAATAACCGAGAAATCGCTTTGCTGCAATGTATAGATCCATAATACGTATTTGTTCATATGTTATTCAACTTTTGATTTAATATAACTTAAAATATATATTTATCTCGTATATTGAACAATTTATAATTTTATACTTAATGTTATTAATTATAATACAAAGTAAAAAGATAATAAATGTCAGTTATAACTTTTAATAGACATATTTGTATAGTTCACTTTTTTTTCCATAATATGTTGACATGTGGCATAATGATTGGGCTTTATGAGTCATTATCGAAAACAACAATTTTCAATTATGTAAAAATAATACAATTCATTGTTCTACAAAACAATTGTATTAAAAAAAAAAACTAAAATGTTTCGGGAGTACCTACTTATTTATGTATATTAATACCTATACGAATGTTTATAATTGGTAAAATATTAACTACACAATTAAAAACAAAACTATTTGCTGTTGAGTTAAATGAAAAATAGTTAACAGTGTATTGTTTTATTGTCAATTACAGTAATTGTAAACAATACTTGAGGTAAAAAAATTTTAAATTGTTTAGGATTTATACATATAAGTCAATATATGTAAAGATTTTAGGTTATTGGTTATTAGAATTGTTCGTATAGTTATAACATTTTGTACTTACTAACAAACACTTTAAAATTTATAGAATGGTTAAACCAATTTATTGTAATTTACTTTTAATATTTTCGTGCTTAATATATGAAGCGTAAGTATTTAATAAATATTTGATTAAAATATATGAATAAATGCATATTAAATCATTTAGATGTAATGTTTAGGTATGGAGGTCATCATAATGTTAGGCATATAAGATTGCCTTCGCGTGTTATTCCTAGCAATATTCGTCCCTATGATTCATCATCGTCATCAACAACGATAAATGATGCAGGAGAAAATACAGCAACATTAGAATCAGCAGCACAACCATCGTCACCTCATATTTTGAGGAGTAACTTGCAACTTAAAATTTTTTACTACACGTATATATTCTAAATTTTTACCATTTTTTAGAATCATTTAGTTCAAACAATGGTTTAGGATATGATAGAAATCGTGGATCAGTTCAAGATAATAAATCTTCTAACTATTTTGGTCCAAATGGTTTATCATCGTCATCAAATACAGCAAATGCAGCAGGAGACGATTCAGCAGCACGATCATCGTCATCACGTCCTTTAAAGAGTAACTTGAAATTTAAAATTGTTACTATAGGTACGTATTTTCTTTTAATTTTTACAATTTTTTAGAATCATTTAGTTCGAACGATAGTGTAGGATATAATAGAAATCGTGGACCAGTTCAAGATATGATTTCAAGTTTTTCAAATAATAAGTCTCTAAGAGGCCTAGACAAAAGTAATAATAATAACGATCAAATTGATATGACATTAGATGATCCAAGCCTTCAAAACAGAAAAGATAGTATGAATTATAAAGGCCTAAACAGGATAAACCTTAGCGGTCTAAACAATAGAAACATGCAAAATGACAATATTTCAGAAAATCAAGGCATTGGAAAAAGACAAAATATTATAATTTCAGATATTCAAGACTTACCAAGTATGAGACAAACAATGATCAATCCTTTAGTTAGGCGATTAGGAAGTTTACGACAAAATTCTTTGCCTCCTTCTTTGAATGGAGATGATATTCAACGAATCAGTGATGGTAATGAGAACTCTATTATAACGAGTATGATAAACTCTAACAAAAGTACATTTAATGATGGTGGACAAAAAATTGTTAGTATGACATTAACAGAATGTTGTATTAATAATAAATGTCGTATGTTAAAAGAAGGAGAAAAATGTGATATTGGAGAATATTTTGTAAGTAATTTAGATTAAGTACAAAGACAGATCATTATGTTTAAAAGTTTCATAAAATCGAGTAGACTGCTAGTACTTTTCTCAAGTAAATACAAATAAATGGGCCAGAGATTATATTTAATAATGATAACTTTTTAAAATTAAATTGAATATAGTCAATCGCCCAAATAATAATTTGTACATTTAAAACGTTATCAAAAAACCTTAACCCAAGTCTATACATTTTAAGTACTATTAATTTCTAAAGAAGCCTACGAGCTAGGTGAATAAATTATGTATTATACAATTATATTGTATCATATATAACACATTATATATAATGTATATAATTATATAAAATTAACTAATATAATAATATCCAAAATTTAAAAATTTATAAAATTACAGAAAGATATGAAAAATACAAAACAGCAAAAAGGAAACAATAACTTTATAATATCAAAATTAATGAGTGGAAAATTAATGCCTTCTAGGCTAAGCTCGTTCAATACCTTTGGGGATAGTTTGAATGAAGATAGCGATACTCAAGAAACGGAAAACCCAAAAAATATGAGGTTGGGTTCAATGGGATACTCGACAATCTTTCCTTCTTTTGGTTCAAGTAATGGTAGGCCAGGTATGGGTATGCAAGGTATGGGTATGCCAGGAATGGATTCGTCCTTTACCATTCCAGAAGAAATAAAACCAAATTACCCATACTCAGAACCTTTTGGTGTAAGTGAAGACGAAGCTAATGAAATTCGAAATGATGTCCTTCAAAAATCTAATTTTTATAGAAAGAAATTTGATCTTCAGCCATTTACTTTGGATGATCAGGTAAGTTAACAATAATGACTCAACGTAGACGTATTCATTACAGAGTTATGAATTAAATATAGCATAGCTTTATAAATTAAAAGAAGTATTGGAAAAAAACGAGTACCCATACTATATCTAACATTGTTATCAATTATAATCAAATGCAATAGTTATATTAACTAATTCCATCCAAATGGGAACTGTTTCTTTAAAAAAAATTCTTTAACACATTCTGGTTAAACATACAATTTATACAATGAGCAAATAATATGTTGTTAATAATTTGTTATTATTTCAATAAAATAATTAATATAACACGGCGTCATGTTTAGGCTATTTAATTACATATTTTTTGTGAGTTAACTGTTTAGTTTTCAATTGCATATCTAATCCTATATTATTGTGATCCAAACTTGTTATAAATATGCAAAAGCATTAGTGAAAAGCCACACTTGTGTACAACCAGCTAAATATATATTAAAAAATATTAGAACGCCATTTCACCCACACCTGGTTTAATAACTATTTTTTTTTTATTTCTACATTAAAATAGCTAACCTAACATACACAATGAGTGAAAATAGTTAATATGATTTGTTTATGCAATTAATTAGTTATTTTTATTCGTTGAAATTTAATATTTTAAGTCGGGTTTTTTACGATATTTCAATTATT
>VUJU01005512.1:0-13543 GCA_009835225.1 Aphis craccivora
AAAATAGAAATGAATAAAATAAAAATTTAAAATGAATATACCAAGTATATACATCAACATAAAAAAAAAATAAATAGAATAATAAAAATATATGATTATTATTAAAAATCAACCTACTCATTATACTTATCTAAAGCATAACTAATATCCTCTGGGCTGACATTGAGGGACACTTTACGGAATAAGTCCCATCTTTTTTTTTCCAAAAATATTAGACCGCTATCTCTTAATCGGTATGCAATTATAAGCACTTGTTGCTCATTTGGCAATTCTTCACCTAATCATATCATGATAAAAAAAAATAATAACATTTTAAATATCTATTATATTTATAGTAGTACAATAAAAAAGTACCTTCAAGCAAGCAAATGCTTTTCAGTTGTGTATAAACTGAGTCAATAGTACTATGTTCAATACCCGTACTAGATGTTAAATCACTTAAAGCTCTTAGAAAATATTGTTCTATAAGACAACAACACCTGAAAAAAATAATTTATAATTTAATATTTTCCTAATAAAACTAATGTAAGTATATAATACATTAAATCTATTGAAATTTGAAAATTAATATGTATATCATCTTGAAGTGTAAATTCTTTAATCTATTTATAAATTAAAACATTTTATACAGGTAAAAGTCATCAAATTGAATTTATTTTACTTATAATTTTTAACACATCTTTCATAGAATTATAGTTTTAGTATAGTACATTTTTGACACTTTCTATTGTTTCATTCTAATTGACTATTCTTTTCAATAATTAAACTATTATTCTTTTTAAATTAAAATAATTCTTAAATTAAGCGAACTTCTTGAATTATATGCTATTTATAAAGAGAAATATATAGTAAGGAAAGAAATAAATATATCTAAATTATCTGTATTATCTTAAATTTGTGATAAGCTATTTATTAATAGATTGTTTCCAATTTAGCTAAACAAACTATTAAATACACTTGAACTAAAACAATAAAAAAGTATGAGTAGAAATAAATAAATTAGTTACATTTTTTTCATTAAAAATTTAACTCACATCTAACAGTAATAAACTAAATATCGGTGGATCGTGGATTAATATAAATTTAACAACACCGTGAATATTTTCAAGTAGTGTTAATTTTGAGAAATTATAAAATATTTCATTTAAACAATGAAATTAAAACAAACAAAATGTGCGATAACAAGTACTTAAGTATACTTCATTGATTATAGAATATTAACATCACATTGTCTATCTGTCTATTCTATAACCATTATACTGAAAATTTATTATTCCCTAATATGAGTACTAAAAGTATTAAAGTTAATAACAATAATATTACAAAAGATGTAAAACTATTATACCTGATAGCAGTTACACGAACACCAGAAAGTATTGAACTTAACACCTGAGTAATATGGTTAATGGTTATTAATTGTGAATCATCTTCTGACTTAATTAAATCAATAGCTCGACGGCATATGTCTAGAGCTCTTCTTGCATCACCTGATATTGCCGCTACTTTTCTAATATGGAAATAGACATGTTTTAAAATTAAATATTGTAATTATTAAAAACTCTATTACCTCGCAACCAATTGAACAGCGTCTGGATCAAATGTAGAATTTCCTATCAACCTATTCATGATTATTTCTTGTAACTGCTGGAATGTATATGGCTTAAATACTAATCGGGTCAATCCCTAAAAACCAAATGAAATAACAATAAATTATTTAACAATTTACAATATTTATATATTTTATTTTTTTATCATTATTTCTATGTAAATTATAATTTATCACTCATATATCCATTATATTCATTATATTTACTAAAAGGGTGTTTACCCGTTGATTTATAATTAAATAAATAATAATGCATAATCTACCATTCTACTAGTGACACATCCTCGTAATACTCGTTCAGGCAAATCCATTGTATTTGCAATTGTTATTACAACCACTTTTGAACCAGTTTGACTAGGCCAATCAAGTATATTATAAACAACATCTTGTTTACGATTACAAATATGGTCTACCTAATAAATTAAAGTTAAATGATTAAAAATAATTTACTGAGTACTTAAATATAATAAATTACTTCATCAACCAATAAAATTGTAGACAATTCTTTAACTTTTTTGTTTGAAAAATAGTCATTAAGAAGTGTTTGAGCCCGAGAAGATGATACTGTTTCCCCCATTAACTCTTTCCATATCACTGAAAATGCTTGATGTGGATTGGCAAGCCTTAAGCCATTTATTTCAACAAACTAAAATAAGTATTAATTCATAACTGGTTACAAATTACATGACAAAAAATTTCATTAAAAAGTATAAGTTAAATTTGAAATTACTTTAAAACTGTGTTTCATCAACAAATCAGCATTTAGTGAATCTATTACTCTCTTAACTGTCGCTGTTTTTCCAGTACCAGGAACACCACTAATATACATACTCCTATATAAGTATAGTGTAAACAAACGAATAATTACTAAAAAGTATATAGTAAACAATATTGGATATAAAATTAATTTACCCTGTCAACTCATCATTAATTTTTCTAACTAAAAAAGAATGTATAGATTTATATTCAAATTCTCGGCATGGTAAATGTTTAGGAGCAGCATGCAAATGTAAATTTGCTCTTGCTTTTTCTAAGGGACTACTCGGAATCCTTGCTCCACTATCCAATCTTTTGCTCACTGATGCAGTCAAGTGTTTAACATGTGTCTAATATAACATAACATTAAAACATGTTATTAAAGAAGTGTTTTTTAAAAGAAATATCAATAAATATTAAATTATTGTTAACATTTTTGGTACTAATTTAATCCTCATCTCAGTACCCATATAATATTTAGTAATTTAGTATACCATTTACATTTTGATTATAATCTTCAATCTATTTAGTTAAAATAACATCATGATTGATATAAATTATACTCTGCCCACATAGAAAATATAGGAGCAAAGTAACCAAAACTATTTTCCAATACTAAATTATCAACTATAGAATCTGACCACAATTTATCAATAAGAGAGAATTCTAAGCATATCTACATTGAAAAGTTTTGATACACTCTCAGATGGAATAGAAGTATAAATATAAATTAAAAGCTAATTTTTAGTGTTAGCATTAATACAGTGGCGTATTTACGGGGGGATAGCTCCCCCTTGGTCTTTTTTTTTACTAGTAAGTTTAATAATGTTGGTAAGTAGGTAGATGTACCCACTTACCAAGGTTGAGGAAATTATGTTTTCCGACGTATATCGCCCTCCTGGACCAAATCCTAAATACGCAACTGCATTAATACATCATTGGTCTGAAAATAATATGTTAATAGATTTTTCCCAAGTACCAAACAAGTACCAAAATTTTATTGATTACTTTAGGAGTTTTTCTTGGTGTTTTTGGTGTCGAAATCTCAATTTCTTTATTTTCTGGTATATCTTGTAAAATACTTCGGCGCGCTTTTGAACCAGAACGAGGAGTGACAGATTGTCTTAAATGTTTCTGAAATTTTTGGAGAAAATAAATAAATATTAATTATAATTTATACTTCATAGTTCGTTGAACATATATTACAAAAATAGAATAAATTGCTTATATTATATTTTGTCTTGGAAAGTAAATCTATAGTAGAGTATATTATTGCTAAATGTGTAATTGTATCAGTAATACTGTTATTATTAATGAATAATGTTATACATTGAATTGATGAAATTCTGGTATTAAGAGATTTCTTTTGCTTGGTTCAGTAAGCTTAAACAATACCAATAAATCATTAAGATATTCAATTTATAAGTTACCTGAAGGCTAAAATGCACTTAATAGATTATAATGTTATATTTACAAAATCCCTTACATTTTTTGGAGTCCTCCAAGTATCTATGTCAATATCTGCATTTTTATCTTCATCAATTATTGATATTTTTCTACCTTTTTTGTTCTATAATCAGAAAATTGTGTATTTGTATGTATTAACAAAACATAGTTTTTCATAAATTATAAACAAAAAAACTATAACATAACTTGCAAGCGCATATCAAGTGTTAAAAATTTTAAATTTATCTAAAAATGTGTACTATCTTTCATTCAGCAAATACCCAATTTTAATACAAGGTCATTGAACTGAAATAGTTTGTGTGGTACCTCTTAGCGTGAACACACTTAATTAATTAATTAATATTATATTAATTCAAATGGTTATCATGTTATTTACACAATATATTTATTATATATTGATTACGGATACTATAAAATTACCTTTGCTTGGATTAATAAGTTTAAACAACACTAATTTATAACTATGATATTCAATTTAAATGCTATATAAACTATATTTATAAACACATTCACATATGCTTAATTTAATAATACTTTATATTACTTACATTTTTTGGAGTCTTTAAAATATCAATATTAAAATCTGCATTTTCATCTTTCTCAATTATTGATATTTTTCTACCTTTTTTACTCTAATATAAGAAAATGATATAAATTATTAAAATAATATTTTGCATTGAATATAAATTTATAAACTGAATCAAATAATTACTCTTTTTGGAGTGTTAATAATATGTTCATTGACAGGTTGTTCCATGCGTTTCTACAATCAAAATTTTAAGTTAGATAAAATATACAGTTAAGTTTTTATTATTTGCACTAATTGGATGAAGTGAGATGCGAATAGTCAAACATTAAAAATATACAATGAAAGCAAACTTAAATATTTTATAAGATAAAAAAAAAAACTAATGTACTGCATACTCGTATATAATTTATAAGAACAACATGATAAAATAAATATACACCTATGTTTTGTTAAAAGTACATAAAATGATTAATTTTTTTTTTTTTTTGAATTTAAAAACATAAAATAGGAATAATTTTTTTTTTCAAAAATATTTTAGTGCGGATAATTTACACTCCACTGTAATTATATTTTAAACAATACGCGAGTTTATGTATATATTATTTTATTACATATAGTGTTAATATTTAATTTGAGAAATTCATTACAAATATTGATCATTTATCATTTAGTATGTTATTGAATATCATAATTAGAATATAAGCTTTGTGTCACGAGAGAATGCATACGGCAACAACACAAAGATTTTCATTGCGCATTCTTACATGAAATGTTTGCCACATAGTTGATGGAGTATGCATGTGTTGTATGCCCTAGTCTTATTTATACTCTTGTGGCAGTATAGTATAGTTATTTAAAATATTGGGTTTCTAAAAACCATGACAAGTGTCATGTTTATACTATGTCATATGACATACTTTTGGTGTAATTGGATGACATGGCAACTTGTGCAGTTCATTATCTTGAAGTTTTTTATTTTTTATCTAAAAAACAAAAATAAAGTTCAATATTATATTTTTAAACAATTACAAAAGCAACACACTTTTATTTTTCTAGGAGAGAGCGTCGATACATTATTTGATTCATCACACTTTATGTTCAATTTAAACTCACACTATTTAAAAAAAAAAATAAAATATTAATACAATGAATTTAACTAAGCTTACACGTAAAGTAAAGGTATACTTTACCAATCGTATAATTGTTTTTTCAACAACATCTCTATTTCCCTCCGTCATTTTGATTTATTACTTTTTTAGTCTAAAATTAAAGCTGTCTAGAGGACCGGGTCACACTGTAAATATGAAAATATGATAATACTACGGTTATCCATGGAACTTACGTACGGACGGACGACGGACCTGTCAAAATCACGGAAAATTACAGTTATTTTATTTACGGACATGGTGACATTATTCTGAATTCTTGAATTATTTTTAGGTATTAAAATTTAAGTTTTAGGTTTAAACCATATCAATTATTGGTAAATAATAATTCTTTAACCTATAATACTTAAATATACCTAATTAATGTATAATACCTTTGTTGTTATTTGTTCATTGTTGCACATTTTCAATTTTGTTCACGACGAAACGAGCGTTCGGACCATTATTATAGAAGAGATCCTCTAGCTCTGAATGCTCTGATAGCTAAAAGATAGGTGCGGACTCGTTCGGAGTGCAAGTGCTTATTATTGCCGCTTAGTAGTCGGTTTATTTGGAATTTTCCGTATGGCGTATACGCGTATACCCATACTTGGATAGTATTTCGAATAATCTGTTCAAAATACTTTTTTTTTAAAGTATTCAATACGGTAGGTATTTTGAATACTTCTTAGTTCTTAAAAGTATTCGGAATACTTTTTAAACGTCTAATCACACTTAAAAAAATAATTTCATTACTTTTTTTGTAGCTTTTGCTCTTGTATACATGGGCGTAGATAGGAAATATTTTCGGAGGGGGTTTTGGTCTAGATATAGGTACATTAAATTTAATTCACAATATTATATATTTTAAATTTGTTTATCTTTAATTTCGGGGGGTGTTTGAACACTCAAAACACCCCCCTTACCTACGCCCATGCTTGTATATAACTATAAATAAAACGAGATTATTTTAATATTCATTTATAAACAATGAATTGAAAAAATTATATTTTTGTCGTTGAAATTTAAATCTTCCAAAAAACAAGTATTCGAAAAATATTTGTAATACTTTTTCGAAGTATTCCGAATACTTGGAAATATTATTATTATAAAGTATTCAAATATATATTCTGAATAGGTATATATTTTTTTTTTAAGTATTTGGAATATGTAGGTATTCAAATCAAAACACTTTTAAAAAGTATTTTACCCAAGTCGTGCATGCCTTTACATATTTTTTATTATATTATCACATTAAATCTATTGTCTACATTATTTTATTCGGTCGATTTTCTATATTTTTTTTTTCCATGATGTTTAAATGTTTAATGAAGTGAATAGTGATGATGACATTGATGCACCTACGACATCAACACCGTGTGGTGGAAGCACTCATACACTTGGTCATAAAAAGCAGAAATATAGGATAGGAAGAAATGGAAGCAGCTACAAGACTTCAAAAGTTGGCTTAGACCAGTGAAAGACAATATCACAAAAGCAAATTGTTGTTTTTTCAAAGATCTTTAAAATATCAACAATAAAAAAACATGCAACTTCTGCTGCTCATTTGAAAAATTCTAAATCCATTATAGGCAAACCTCTTACTAATTTTTTTTAAGAAAGTTGACGACGAAAATGAGGTTAAAAAAATCGATCAAGTTAAATGAGCCGAAATATTAATTTGTAATTTTTTATCAGTATACGACATTTCATTTAATACTGTTGATGCAAAAGCAAATATTATTTCAAATGCCTAAAAACAACATTAAAATAAGTGAAATATTTTGAAAATTAAATCATGTAAAGAAAATTCCAGTCTAAAAAACTGGTGAAATTTTTAAGTATCTACGACTTATACTTTTTGAATTATAACAAATATTTAAATTTATTTGACTCGCTTGACAATAAATCGTTACCGTTACGCTATTTCGTTAAACTTAAAATTCAAATGCACATAACAATTTTCCTATGATGACGTTTCGAGTTTTCTCTATAGCTATTTTTTTTTTTTTTATATTATTTTTTATTCAATCTGTTTCTAAAAAAAAGAACAATAAGAACAATTGATGGTAATAATCTTAAATAAATAAAAATAAAAATAAAAAGCCAGATTAGACGGATTGCAGAGGCCTCCCAGTGGAGGTACTACGACACGATTACACGAATGAAATTAATTTAGGCTAGCAGATCACGACACCACTGTCTTTTTAATCTTTTAATTGGGTTACCTGGGATAGAAGCAGATGATAGGTCGGAGATTAAGGGATTTCTATGGTTGGCTAGGCGGCTATTGAAACGTTTGTAGTGTGTTTTCGCTAGTTCAGAGACATATGGAATTTTGAGGTCGAAGTGGAGAGTGGAGAGTGTGATTAGAGACAAAGAATGGCGTTTTTAGAATAAAATAGCTATTTAAAGTAAAACTTATGAAAAACATAGTATTGAATTTTTTAACCTTAGATATAAACACAAAAAATTTTATGATTTTTCAACTATAAAATTACTTACAAATTTTCGTGATTTTGACATATTTCATAAAAAATTGAACAATAAACGCTTAAAAAAAAATTGTGACTAACGATTTTTGATTTTTATTTTTTTTTTAACTACAATAAGAACAACTCATAAGGAACCTTGTATTAAATTTTTAAGTTTTTTTGGTCATCCAAAATTGTTTTATCGATACCTCAAAAAAATCAAAAATTGTAGGTACTTAGTTGTCTATAAATAACTCAAAAAAGTCAAAATATTTTGAAAATTTAACAGTATATAGATAATAGTGATAATACTAATATAAATGTTAGGGTTTAAAGTATTTACAGTGATTAGTTTTTGAGTTACAACTATGTTAAAAAAATCGATTTGGTCGAAAACTAGTTTTGCGTAAAAATTCCCGTATTTCCGTCATTTTTTTTTGTTTTTCTCGATGTTTATGAAAACTTGGAAAATGTTAACTTTTGACCTTTATAATGCACCAAGGATATTCAATTTGCCATCGAAAACCACAACCAAAGTTTGAAATTGAAGCATTATTTCGAATAGTTATTCTATACAGTGTACACAGACGAAAAAAAAAAACAAAAATAAATTCATTGTAGAATCAATACATTCATCACTCCGTTTAGAATCTAAAAACAAATTTTCTGGTAGGTATATCTCCTACAATACTTCGGAGCACTTTTGAACCAGAATTTTTTGTAAGATTTGAACAATTTCAAAAAGTGTAGTGTAATTATCAAGTTGTTGTTCAAGCCAGTGGCATGGCGAAGTGAAAATATAGGTAAGTAACATATATCACGAGGATATACATATACCCACCCACTAAAGACCTGCACGGGCTTTGGGCCGGGCCGGGTTCTCTAAAATGCAAGACGGGCCGGGCCGGACCTCTAATAGCACAAAACTTACGGGTCCGGACTTTCCCTAAATCGAAGGCGGGCAGGGCCGGACTTCCTTTATGGCACCCACCCTTTTACTATAGACTCAAGTAGGGTTTTTTTATTCAACCCTCCAAAACTTAAAAAATCTCAGGCGCAATTGCCTTTGAAATTACTCTTCACCACGCCACTGGTTCAAGCACTTCAATTTCTAAAATATATCAACAGGTATCCATAAAATAAAGTCAGGGCACAAACAAAATTGGTTCAAGATATCAACTGTCAATGATATGAATTTAAAATTTATTAATTTTGACATTTCATTCTTTTTTACTCAACATTCTCTCTTTATATGTAATATTCAGACAGTAGTAACAGAAGAAGAATTTGTCTGTTAGGAAAGGTGATTGATGACATGCATTAGTTAAATTAAAAATGGATAATAATTCATAATATATTTTAAAAATTCTTGTTCCAAATGTATACCTATTTTAGATACGGTTTAAGTCTATGACTAGATACTTTTATGTATATTTTTATTTTATAAAATTGGTACATGTTTAATACAATACTATAATACAACTATAAAACGGAAGATCTACAATATAATTAATAATTACTTCTAATACAATTCAAATTTTTAATAAAAGTAGTGTAACATAAAAGAGTAATGACAGATAGTAAAAACATTAAAAAAAACTCATTTTGATAAATTAAAAATAGAAATGAATAAAATAAAAATTTAAAATGAATATACCAAGTATATACATCAACATAAAAAAAAAATAAATAGAATAATAAAAATATATGATTATTATTAAAAATCAACCTACTCATTATACTTATCTAAAGCATAACTAATATCCTCTGGGCTGACATTGAGGGACACTTTACGGAATAAGTCCCATCTTTTTTTTTCCAAAAATATTAGACCGCTATCTCTTAATCGGTATGCAATTATAAGCACTTGTTGCTCATTTGGCAATTCTTCACCTAATCATATCATGATAAAAAAAAATAATAACATTTTAAATATCTATTATATTTATAGTAGTACAATAAAAAAGTACCTTCAAGCAAGCAAATGCTTTTCAGTTGTGTATAAACTGAGTCAATAGTACTATGTTCAATACCCGTACTAGATGTTAAATCACTTAAAGCTCTTAGAAAATATTGTTCTATAAGACAACAACACCTGAAAAAAATAATTTATAATTTAATATTTTCCTAATAAAACTAATGTAAGTATATAATACATTAAATCTATTGAAATTTGAAAATTAATATGTATATCATCTTGAAGTGTAAATTCTTTAATCTATTTATAAATTAAAACATTTTATACAGGTAAAAGTCATCAAATTGAATTTATTTTACTTATAATTTTTAACACATCTTTCATAGAATTATAGTTTTAGTATAGTACATTTTTGACACTTTCTATTGTTTCATTCTAATTGACTATTCTTTTCAATAATTAAACTATTATTCTTTTTAAATTAAAATAATTCTTAAATTAAGCGAACTTCTTGAATTATATGCTATTTATAAAGAGAAATATATAGTAAGGAAAGAAATAAATATATCTAAATTATCTGTATTATCTTAAATTTGTGATAAGCTATTTATTAATAGATTGTTTCCAATTTAGCTAAACAAACTATTAAATACACTTGAACTAAAACAATAAAAAAGTATGAGTAGAAATAAATAAATTAGTTACATTTTTTTCATTAAAAATTTAACTCACATCTAACAGTAATAAACTAAATATCGGTGGATCGTGGATTAATATAAATTTAACAACACCGTGAATATTTTCAAGTAGTGTTAATTTTGAGAAATTATAAAATATTTCATTTAAACAATGAAATTAAAACAAACAAAATGTGCGATAACAAGTACTTAAGTATACTTCATTGATTATAGAATATTAACATCACATTGTCTATCTGTCTATTCTATAACCATTATACTGAAAATTTATTATTCCCTAATATGAGTACTAAAAGTATTAAAGTTAATAACAATAATATTACAAAAGATGTAAAACTATTATACCTGATAGCAGTTACACGAACACCAGAAAGTATTGAACTTAACACCTGAGTAATATGGTTAATGGTTATTAATTGTGAATCATCTTCTGACTTAATTAAATCAATAGCTCGACGGCATATGTCTAGAGCTCTTCTTGCATCACCTGATATTGCCGCTACTTTTCTAATATGGAAATAGACATGTTTTAAAATTAAATATTGTAATTATTAAAAACTCTATTACCTCGCAACCAATTGAACAGCGTCTGGATCAAATGTAGAATTTCCTATCAACCTATTCATGATTATTTCTTGTAACTGCTGGAATGTATATGGCTTAAATACTAATCGGGTCAATCCCTAAAAACCAAATGAAATAACAATAAATTATTTAACAATTTACAATATTTATATATTTTATTTTTTTATCATTATTTCTATGTAAATTATAATTTATCACTCATATATCCATTATATTCATTATATTTACTAAAAGGGTGTTTACCCGTTGATTTATAATTAAATAAATAATAATGCATAATCTACCATTCTACTAGTGACACATCCTCGTAATACTCGTTCAGGCAAATCCATTGTATTTGCAATTGTTATTACAACCACTTTTGAACCAGTTTGACTAGGCCAATCAAGTATATTATAAACAACATCTTGTTTACGATTACAAATATGGTCTACCTAATAAATTAAAGTTAAATGATTAAAAATAATTTACTGAGTACTTAAATATAATAAATTACTTCATCAACCAATAAAATTGTAGACAATTCTTTAACTTTTTTGTTTGAAAAATAGTCATTAAGAAGTGTTTGAGCCCGAGAAGATGATACTGTTTCCCCCATTAACTCTTTCCATATCACTGAAAATGCTTGATGTGGATTGGCAAGCCTTAAGCCATTTATTTCAACAAACTAAAATAAGTATTAATTCATAACTGGTTACAAATTACATGACAAAAAATTTCATTAAAAAGTATAAGTTAAATTTG
The DNA here is from genome assembly GCA_009835225.1 of Aphis craccivora. Lineage (NCBI taxonomy): Eukaryota > Metazoa > Arthropoda > Insecta > Hemiptera > Aphididae > Aphis > Aphis craccivora. The sequence goes on from VUJU01005512.1 coordinate 11,923, forward strand.
AAATTACTTTAAAACTGTGTTTCATCAACAAATCAGCATTTAGTGAATCTATTACTCTCTTAACTGTCGCTGTTTTTCCAGTACCAGGAACACCACTAATATACATACTCCTATATAAGTATAGTGTAAACAAACGAATAATTACTAAAAAGTATATAGTAAACAATATTGGATATAAAATTAATTTACCCTGTCAACTCATCATTAATTTTTCTAACTAAAAAAGAATGTATAGATTTATATTCAAATTCTCGGCATGGTAAATGTTTAGGAGCAGCATGCAAATGTAAATTTGCTCTTGCTTTTTCTAAGGGACTACTCGGAATCCTTGCTCCACTATCCAATCTTTTGCTCACTGATGCAGTCAAGTGTTTAACATGTGTCTAATATAACATAACATTAAAACATGTTATTAAAGAAGTGTTTTTTAAAAGAAATATCAATAAATATTAAATTATTGTTAACATTTTTGGTACTAATTTAATCCTCATCTCAGTACCCATATAATATTTAGTAATTTAGTATACCATTTACATTTTGATTATAATCTTCAATCTATTTAGTTAAAATAACATCATGATTGATATAAATTATACTCTGCCCACATAGAAAATATAGGAGCAAAGTAACCAAAACTATTTTCCAATACTAAATTATCAACTATAGAATCTGACCACAATTTATCAATAAGAGAGAATTCTAAGCATATCTACATTGAAAAGTTTTGATACACTCTCAGATGGAATAGAAGTATAAATATAAATTAAAAGCTAATTTTTAGTGTTAGCATTAATACAGTGGCGTATTTACGGGGGGATAGCTCCCCCTTGGTCTTTTTTTTTACTAGTAAGTTTAATAATGTTGGTAAGTAGGTAGATGTACCCACTTACCAAGGTTGAGGAAATTATGTTTTCCGACGTATATCGCCCTCCTGGACCAAATCCTAAATACGCAACTGCATTAATACATCATTGGTCTGAAAATAATATGTTAATAGATTTTTCCCAAGTACCAAACAAGTACCAAAATTTTATTGATTACTTTAGGAGTTTTTCTTGGTGTTTTTGGTGTCGAAATCTCAATTTCTTTATTTTCTGGTATATCTTGTAAAATACTTCGGCGCGCTTTTGAACCAGAACGAGGAGTGACAGATTGTCTTAAATGTTTCTGAAATTTTTGGAGAAAATAAATAAATATTAATTATAATTTATACTTCATAGTTCGTTGAACATATATTACAAAAATAGAATAAATTGCTTATATTATATTTTGTCTTGGAAAGTAAATCTATAGTAGAGTATATTATTGCTAAATGTGTAATTGTATCAGTAATACTGTTATTATTAATGAATAATGTTATACATTGAATTGATGAAATTCTGGTATTAAGAGATTTCTTTTGCTTGGTTCAGTAAGCTTAAACAATACCAATAAATCATTAAGATATTCAATTTATAAGTTACCTGAAGGCTAAAATGCACTTAATAGATTATAATGTTATATTTACAAAATCCCTTACATTTTTTGGAGTCCTCCAAGTATCTATGTCAATATCTGCATTTTTATCTTCATCAATTATTGATATTTTTCTACCTTTTTTGTTCTATAATCAGAAAATTGT
>VUJU01005513.1:0-13536 GCA_009835225.1 Aphis craccivora
CTCTATAATTATTCTGTTTATGTATATTGCTTAGCGATCGATTGTCATTATTATTATTATGTATGTAATTGGGCCTGGCCCGTTTAAAACTTAAATAAATAAATAAAAATAAATAAATAAATAAATATAACTAATATACGAGTATTAAGCGTCCGAACGATAAGACATATAAGAACGGCAAATAAATAAGTACCTAACTACATATTTACATATCATATTATCATTATAATATAATTACCTATAGTATTTAGTACTATTTGTTAATAGATAAAAATAAAAGGTGGGTAAGTCGTAAGTCGGTAAGTGGATAAATACTGTATAATAGATGTCGAGTGGGTCAGGTTAGGTTATATTGTGATAGATGTAGTAAAATTGATTTCAATGACATAGATGCACACGAAAATTTATCCAGAGTAAAAATAACGGTCCATCATTCTATTATATCATTAAATATTTAAATATATTTAATGTTACCTAATTATTTTTTATATTGCAGCTATTAAATCAATTTAATTTACTATTCGTAATATTATAGGTACTTAGATTAAATTATTTTTTGTAAATTTGTTAAAATTTTAATTTCAAATAATACTCATAAAAACTGTCTTGGATCTCTCACACTCAATTTTTTTTCATTTTTAAAAACTATTTATTAATTAAAAACTTCGAGGCACCTCGTATTAAATTTTCAAGCTTTTTTTACGAGCCAGTTTTTTATTTTTATATAAAAATGAAATAAAAATCCAAAATCGTTTATGTTTACAAAAGATTCTAAGCAGTAAACCGTTTAGCTGCGTTTACTGTTTAGGACTTAGGTATTATTGGTATTAGGTATATATGTACGATGTACCTATATTATATTCATGAATATTGAATATAGTAAGTTAAAGCATTTTAAGCATAAGAACATTATACAGATTCAATTATCTGAAGATTTGGGTACTTTTATTGAAATTAAAAGTAATAATTGAATATGTATAGGTACCTAGCATCGTATCACACATTTTGACATTTTGATTACAAAATACATCTTATTTTTAATAGCAGATTCTAATTAAAAATTATTTTAATTATTTTTAAATTATTATTTCGTATATTTGTTTACTGTAAAATAGTTAAAATTATTGAAAACATTTTTACCGTAAACTCAAATTATTGCTACCGATTATTACACGTATAATAGTTATAATTTTTCTGCGCAATAATGCGCGTACCTTACCTTTATGGCTTTATAGCTTTATGTAAATGGTGTAAAATCGACTAAGCTCGGCGCAAGGTCTCGGAATTCAGAAGTCCTACGGCGATGACGCAGAATTCGAACGTAAGGGCACTATAATACAAAATATATATATGTATATAATATATAATAGGTAAATATGGAAACTCGCGTCATCGAAAACGACACTTATATAATATTATATATGGCATTGCGAGCGTCTACGATCGTTTATATTTTTCTATAATGACGTGCTCCAATGAAACGATTATACGACTTGCAAAATATATACAACTAAACAAAATCTAAGTGAGTGTGTAGTATAGGTTAGATATATATATTAGTTTATTAGACAACTTTCCAAGGGGACGTGCCAAACATGGATCGATACGGTAGTATAGCACTATAGAATTTATACCTATACATTCGGAAATTCCATTTAGGTAACGCTTATAGCAACTGTGTACACTATAGCAGATAACTGATACGGCTTATGATTTAGATAGGTATAATATACCTGCTTAATGCTTATATAGGTATGATATTATTATTTCCTATTCGGGGAGACTGTAATTTGCACCACCAATATAGGTATAGGTACAATGTAATATTATTGGCTATGTTTGTGCTGTTTGTGGTTCGAATTAACTATCATATAATATGATACCTAAATCAATTGCACGGAAAATCGTAAATAAAGAAAGAAAAAAGGTATAGAAATAGTAATAATTGCGCCGATCGATATATTCTGCAAATATAATTCATATTATATAATATATATATATATATATTATAGGTAGGGTATGTTAATTCTGCTTATAGCGCAGGGCCTAAAATTTAAGTATTTTGCTATTGGCTATTGCACACCTATAATTCCATACTCCAAAATATTTTTAAATAATAAACATAGACTTAATAAATACACATGCCACATATAACTTTGTATCATAATTATTTTTGGTGTTTATTAATAATTAGTTATAATAAATACAAACTAAGACACTCTTCTATAAAAGTCCTAGATAGTTGATACCTATATAACTACAAATTTTAAAATTAAAAATAAAATAACTTCGGTTAAAGTACAAAAAGTAATGCACACTTTTAAATTTGCTACTGCACATTTAATATTAGCTACTGCACATAGTGTGTGCTACTGCACACAATTTTAGGCCCTGCAGTATAGCGGATAGATTCCAATAAAAATATATATATCAATGTGGGTTTAATACTATTGTCTATTTCAACCAGTGGCGTATTTGGGGGGGGGGGTGATATGGGTGTTAGAACACCTCCCATCGGCCGTATGTATAATGTTGCAGTTGTTGTCTTAGTATTAGTATTATTTATTGTATGTGCTTTATAATAAAAAAGTTGTATACAACTTACACATACTTATAAATTATAATAATTTTATCAATACATGATTTTTGTTAATGTATTATGGGTTTTGTGAGGGTTCCTCCCCCCACCTTCCATGACACTATTAAATATTAAAACACCCCCGTAAAATGAATCCTAGATACGCCACTGATTTCAATTACAGTATTAGTAGTATTACCATTGATTTTGGAACTTCAGTTAAGCCGTGTTGATCATATTTTAGAAGATTAGTTACAAATATGTTTGATGACTTTAGATTTCGACAAGTACGAATCTATTTTTACGTGTTGGAATAATTCGATGATTTTTGTAACGTATATTATACTTCCTTTACTAACGAAAGATGAATCAAATACAATGAAAAGATAAATTATAAATAGGTATATTTAATATATTATTTATATAAACTAAAATTATAAAAATTAAATTAACCTGTGCGTCCTGCAAGACAGTTTTATAATAATATGGGCCATTATACTTTTTAATGGCGCAATTTATTGATTTATATATAATGGCTTGTGGGTTTGTCACAAATTCTTAGACGAAATTGATGGTTAGGTACTTAGGTATGCTGTGCAGCAATAATAGAATAGATATATATTATAAGGTATATATTTATACAGGTGTAGTGTCCCAAATGCGGCGCAATTGACAACATCGTTTTAAGTGCAAACCTATCTATGTAGTTTGTGCCAAATGCCAAAATATAACATATATTTTGCGCCACATCTAAAAATTAATTTTAGATGTTTTGCGCATCACTTTCAATTTAACGACATCGAAATATTCGGTTGTAGATTTCACCTATAATACTTAATTGTGGGACAGTGAAATTCAGAAACTCGGCTTATCCCATGTATGATGTATACCAATATCAAAATGATAAAACGGAAAAGAGCAAGTGGTTAAAAACATTAAACAATAAATCATCATACGTTAGAGTTGCCAATTTTTTCGTCACACCTATGAGCTCAGTCCTCAGTAACTGTTTTGTTGAAGATTTTATGTCATCATAATGAGTAATAACACATATACAATTTCAAAGATATGTGGATTACCTATTTAATTGACAAATATATTATCAGTGAAGTGGCTTAATTTCTGTCAATAATTTGGGCTGAAAATATGGCGTTGTACTAGCTCTCTCTCACTACAAATGCTTGCGAATCATATGATTCCCGATACAATTCCGGGTTCTATTGCCCACATCCTACTATATTTACCACTTTTTAGACGTAGGTTCTATAGGTAGGTATACTGAAAGGATTTTTGATTAAAATTAAAAGTATACATTACAAAAACGGAATTCTACTTTAAATAAACATCGGTTGGAAAATGTACAACAGTTATATAATATTATAATATAGGTATGAAGATCAGCAGATAATAGACAAAAGAAAATTGTGAGAAAAATCTTAATTTTGTCTTTAAGTTACTATTATAAATAAAAGGTGAGTACGCTATGTACCTACCTATTACAAGTTTTATTTAATAATTTATTGGACAATGAATAATTATAGGTAATATTGCTAATTTTATATATTTAATTATTAATCGAAATTAGGGCTGCAGCTAGGGGGGGGGGGCTAGGGAGTCCTTTTTTTGCTCCGGGCGACAAATTTTTAGGGGCGGAAAAATATAGCTAAGTGATGGCTGAGTGATGGAAAGAGGGACGGTAAAATTAAAGCTTGCCCCTCCTAGAATAATGTGTGGCTGTGGCCCTGATCGAAATATCGCTTAAGTAATACCTATATAGGTAGGTATAGGTACATTATTATACATAAAGTATAAATCTATACGTATTTTTAGTTATTTTTAAGTGGCAAAACGCATCACTAATTTCAATTTTTGTAGGTTCAATATAGATGGCATCAATTGCATAATGACTTTTATTTAGTTTAATGTGACGCAAATACTTACGTCATCTATATAATTTTGTTGAAGGTTTCAATTTTTAGCATTTTAATGATAGGTACAGCACGATGTAGTAGGCAGGCACTTTTATGATTTATCTTACATAAAATAATACAAGTCATTACCCATTTGAGTTCTCGAAATACTAACGTTTTAGATCTTGAGAGGATCTTTTTTTACAGAATTATTAATTTTATCGACTATCGTGTCTGTCATCAGTGACTCATCACCTTTTAGCTGTAAAAAAGCATTAATTTTAAACTTTGAGGGTGATTTCTGCCAGGTAACAAGTTGAACTAAATTATCACCTATTGGCTATTATATAGTAGGTACCTATTATACTTTGTACATAATAGCAGTACAGGCAGTGCAGCAGTGGCTTATATATGTTTTTTTTTTGGTAGGGGAAAAATGATAACTTATTATATTATAGCTAAAGCTGAACTAGGATCTTTTAGTTCCTTTTATAAGTTATAAGTTTAGTATGCTGATATGGTGGTCATTTAAAAATTTGCACTTTTACAGAAAAAAAGTAAAAACAACCTTTTATGCACTTGGTATTTTAAAATTTTTAAGCTCTATATATTTTCAATGCTGGTACCAACTACTAATATTAAACTATTTAAATTTAATAAAAAAAAATGCAAACATTTAGGTACTTGGTACTTTTATAATAATTCTGTGGTTATGAAGATATGCTCATTGCTCATATTAAATAATTGATCACTGTACCTACACTATTGCCTATTAGTGAATATTTAATGGACTATTTGGACTTGAAACTTAAGTATGCCAGTTATTACTGAAAGGGAATAACAATCATTTATCGAAAATAATTAATGAACTGTCAATATATAGGTACTCATTGTACATTGTACAACACAAATTTCATAAAAAGGCTTAAAACCATTACGAAACTAAACCTTGTCTTCGAGATTCATATTATCCACTCAGATGGGCGCTTTTGAGGTAGATTCATAGTAGTTCATGATTAATTAATCACCTCTAGAACTTTACACAATATGCAACTAGTTACAATATATTATTATTTATTATAAACACACTTTGCTCTTTTTATCTCCTCTTAAATCAATGTGCAATATAAATAAAATATTACACATAATTATGAAGATAAAAAGTTCATCATCCAACCAATAGTGTTAGGTATAGGTATTTTAAAACATAAAATATTTGTTAATTCTAAGCACTAAGGAACATTATGGATGCGTCATGCAATAACAAAAACAAGATATTATTACAAAAGATACATTTTACTATATTATAATATAATACATTCACACATTAGATTTTAAGTCATGTTTACATGGTATTAATTACTTTTGTTAACAGTAATTTTTTTTTTAAGCGTTGGCGTTTATCTTACGTACAAAAAAAAATGTAGGATAATTTTCTACTTATAAATAATGTTATATTGTTGATTCGTACACAGTTTTAATAACCACAATCATACAAATAATTTACATTCAAACATTAAAAAGTACTTTTATGTTCTATGTATTTTAATATCCATTTTTGTATATCACGAGTCCAGTGTAGATATAGATTTTAAGTGTGGATTCTACCAATTATTTAGATAACTTAACATTGTTATTTTATTGTATCTCTCAAAATAACATTTTATAAACATTTTTACAAAGTACTTCGTATTTCTGCAGAATGTTATTTAACCAACAGTTATATAAAACAAATAGGATTGATTCAAGTTATTTTTCTCTTTTGAAGTCTGTATGTAAAATACAGCAATCACAGGTTTTATTTTTAGTATGATACATTGATACATATTGTGAAATTTAATATGTGTATTGTGTTAGACCAAATTACACAAGAAACATTGTTGTATTAATTACAAAACCACCAACTAAATAATAAAGTCTAATAGAATACAATATTAAAATTAATCTCTTAATCAACTCTTAAATGTGAACTTATATAACTCATAATATTTGTTTAATTTTTAAGTAGGTATTTGCACCAAAACACGTATACACATATTTTATTCTTAATACATTTTATATGTTAATAAAATATAACATAAAATGGTCTGTCCAATTAAAAAAAAAAAAAAATGTGCATTGATTCATCTTAGCCGTGTCTTTATAAATGTAATACGAATACCCTAATAACAAATATGTAAGAAGTATGTAGATCAATAGTGAACAAATTAAAGACATTATATAATTTATAAATACATAAATTATTGGTAAGTATACTATTTATTTCTTTATTATTTTTTTGTTTTATAATTCTAAATAAAAATTTTATAGTACCAAAATAAACAAATTAAAAAAAAAAAAAATGAATTTATCATGAAAGATTTATTTCATATTATGAGCGCATTTTTTTTCTTTTTGTTATCACATATTCACATACAAGACATAAGTATTAAAAAAATAATTAACATTAAATTAAATGTACTATCTACACGAGTATAGCAATACCACAATATTTAAATTTGACGAATAACATTCTCAGTCATTTTAGCTGCCTATAAGGGATTTTTATACCTAAAAATAGAATTAATTAAAGAAACAAAACACTTTAAGAAGGATTAAGTTTTAGATAATGGGATAAACGAGAGAAGCTATAAACTAGCTCAATAGATATTATATTATTACTTTTTTTTTAGTAGAAGTAATTTATTAAAAATTATACAGTTTAGACAAAATTTGGAGAAAGCAAAAAAATTATATGTATAAATATATACTTATGTATGTATACATGGATATATCAAAGTCTACCGTGTATAAGTGACTGTAGGATATAAAAACAATGTCATATATTGTTATCTTAATAATTAAGATCACATGCAAAGAGATACCATTGATCCCAATCAGAACTTAAATTATTTTGTTTAACATAGACAAATGGTTGATAGCAATTATTATGTCTCTTTATTAAATATTGTTTAATGTTTTGAAAATGCCTAATAGTTATTTGGTTTCATGATTCACCATTGCCACTATCAGTAGCATCATCCTGAAACTCCTCTTCAGAGTTTGCATCAGACTCAACATCCAAGTCGTAGTCTTCTACATAAAAATCACTGTCCATTGCTGCAGCAGCAGCTGAAGAACGAGCAACTTGGCTTACTTTACAATAATCTTCTAGTGTAAGTGGAACCACAACTCCATCTCTATCAGCCTCTAATCGGCCGCTTACAACTTGTTTTCTGAAATAAGCAGTTTAAAGTGTTAATATGGAGATTACCTTATGTTTTTTTTTAATTACATTTTACTTGTAAAAAATAACTTACTTAATTATATTTTCATATTCTTTATCTTTTCCTTTGGAATCTTTCCACCGTCTATACATGATGGAAGCATCTACATTAGCAGGACTGAATGTATTTGGTTCATTTAGTAAAGAAATTACAGATAGTAATACTGTCCTATAAATAAAAAACAAAACAATATAATTAATTATGTTGATTAATTTATAAACACATTTATTGGCTATTTTTAGGTAAATGTAATTTTATTGTATACTAAGATTATATCTACTTAATTTAATAGATATTTAGATTAAACATAATATATTTTTTTTAACAGATACACAGTAAAAGCGTGAAATAAAATAAATTGCATATTGTATTTGGGAGTGTAAGTTACCTGACACTTTGGGTAGGATTCCATCTTTCACATGGTAACTCTCCAGATTGAGGATCATCTATTGGTGGGTGAAGAATTGAAATACATAGATCACCATTCTGAAAAAGTATATCATACATAATGAAATCAAACATTTTATTATCTAAAACCAATTACCTTGACCTAGATTTACATGGAAAATAAATAAAAAGTAACTGATAATTTATAAGTCATTATATATTTTTTTTCGAAGAGAGTACTAAAAATTGCTGGGTATAATATATTATGTTCATTGAAATACAGGTAAATTTTTAAACTAAAGAAATTAAACAACTACAGTGGTTAATTTTCTAATTAATGATTTGTTAGAAAACCTTTTTTTATTCTTGAGAAAGTGTACAATTTTACACTTTCCTTTTCAATTCCTTTATAATATATGTTATTTTAACCATTATTAGTACACTCATAATTTTAAGAAAATAAATTAAAATATTTACCAGATATCATTTAAGCCTTTAAATTAAATGTATTCATCTATATCACTTATGTGGTTTTTGTTGATAAATTAATTATTATTAGAACATAATCATTTAATATTGGTCAATAGATAAGTAAAATAAAATTATGTAAAAGTAATAAACACAATTACCTATGTTGGACCGAATACTCATATTTATATTATATTAATATAAAATAATAATGTATTTAGTTATTTTATTAAATTTTAACCTTCTATTTTTATAATAATGATCACGACCTATAGAATAATACACAATTTAAATGAATATTATTATTGCTTAGTACTCAATGTGACCTTCTTTACTAACGAATAAATATTGAACTCACTTGGGGCCATAAACAAAATCCTACTTATCATTTTAATATGATTACCTTGATGTTACAACTAAACAGGTATTTTCATAACACATAGTGGTATCTCAAGTAGTAATAGGCTCAATAAAACCAATTTGTTCTTTAAAAGGACAAGAACTTGACAGTGACCTCCTAGGTTAGTGTGACTTTCCTTATATTTGTCCCTGATACATAGACCATTAGATCAACAAAATATTTTTATAACACTCAATATATTTAAACAATTTTATCATCTATAATTTTAATAAAAAATTAATATTTATAATTTAAAACTACAATATCATTATTAATATTACATATAAATTATTATAATTGTTTATAATTTTAAAAAAAATGTATAATAGTAACATATTTGAATTATTCAAGATATTAAAGCATTATTTGAAGGATTCCAAGTTAAATTCTTTATAGTAATATGTTTTGTATTTGTTTAGGTACATTAAAATACTTTTTAAAAGATTGTGTATAGGGTTATTATTGTTACTGTATATTTTGCTACAAAGTCTGCATAATTTAGAATAACCATAATATTTTTATATTTAAGTCTATTATGCTATGTTTTAATTTTATTGTTGTATCAAGTAATTAATTTGATATTTCCGATATGCATACAAATTATTTCCAATCTGATAAACAATGAATAAAGGAATTAATTTTTACACCTCATACTTTTTGCTTTTAAAATCAAATTTTTGAACATTTTGGTTTTCAACTTATTATATGATTCATAATAACTCTAAAACTGAAATATAAATTAATTGAACAATAAAATTATAACCATAAACATTTGTATTATTGATAATATTACAGTACGTATAATCATTATCATAATACAAAATATAAGATCCCAATTAAAACAACACATAGTGGTATTAATCACTATAATAATATGAATTAAAAAAAAATATTTTTTTTTTAATTCAACTTAAAGTCAATCTACTTTAGTTAAACAAGATTTGTTTTATACTAATACTTAACGAGTACAAATTATATGATTTAAACTAAAAAAAAAACCAGATTGTTAAAATTATTTTTAACATATAATCTATCAGTAAGAGTAAACAAAATATATATATCAACATTTACATTAATAATTAATAAAAAAAATTTATGATAGTAATAAATTGTATTGTAAAATAATAAAATAAAATAAGATACTTAGATTTATTTTTATAAAATGAGAACCTACAACTATTAAATACTGAAGTTGATAAATTAAAATTATTATTTGAATATTCTTAACTCAATGAATTATCAGTGATTTGTCTTTTTGTTGTTTCCGCCTATTATACATGCAACTTAACAAATTTACATGTTGCATAATCAATACAGTTTTGAACTAGTTAATAATTAGATCAAATTGACCTTTTATTAAATTATAATAGGTAACCAATGAAAATATTATACATGATCTGTTTTAAATTTATATTTTAAATAAGTACTTACCTACTTATGATACATTTCATTCTAATGGTAACTTATTTTAAATTTAAAAATATAAGTTAAAATATAAGTAACATACCTCATACACATTAGGATGCCACACTTTTGTCAGAAATCTTATGGTTGGTGGTGAATATGGATAGTCTGCTGGAAACTTCATATGAGCCTATAAAATAATGTTGAATTGATTATTAATAATCAAAATAAAGTATATAAATGATGAATATATTTCCTAGATAGGTAAGATTCACTTACCTACCTAATAAAATAATGATCTTAAGTACTTGACTATGAAAGTAAATCAAAAAACCAGATTCTAAGTGTACTTAGTATGTATATTGTATACATAGGAAAATATTTATAATGGAAAAAGATAGAGGTATTCTACACACAAATGAGTGTATGAAATTTGGTTATTTTTTAACCAGATTTAGGTAGTCTTTTTAACTATTATAATTCTTATCTTTTATAAATATAATTTATATACCCAATAATCCACTCAGAAGACTAAAAAAAAAAAAAAAAAACTGACACTCAATTTAAATATATTTATACATATAGGTATATTAAGAAATAAAAATATACGTAATTAAGAGGTACGTTGAATCATTTCCATATCAAGTAAAATTAATATGTTATCAGATTTATTTATGGTACTTTTTTTTTATAAATTGAAAATAAAGTTATTAATTAAATAATAGGCAGTAACAAAAAATATTATAAAAGAAATGAAAAACAATGTATAATTTTATACTCAATCCATGTCTTCAAATTGTATTCCTAATAAGCTCACACTTCAATAAAAAAAATAAATTAAAATCATAACTTATTAATCAGATAAAATTAAAATTTTGATTTCTTATCTATAGATAATATATTCTAACTTGTATGCAAAGTGTGACATTAACTTCCCCTATCAAATGATCCACATCATGAATATATTTTGTATTATAATAACTTATTGTACATATGTACCTATAAATTAATGATTATCTCTACAATAAAAAAAATAAAATAATAAATAAATATGAAAATAAGCAAATAAAAACATTTTTACTTAACCCAAAATATTTAGAATGTACCTACTTAAGTAAAACATCTGGCTTTAAATTTAGCACTTACCAATATTAATTTATTTATAAAATAATATTTTAAATTGTGGGTTTATTAAGTCATCAATACTTAAGACATACAAGTATAATCATGAATTAATGTTTGTCCTCAAAGAAATATTATAATAATTACCCAGGCACACAAAAGTGATTGAAATGTTTCAATTCTAATAGGTACTTTTATCATATTTTCATTTAATCAAGAAATGTTTTGTAAAATACATATATTTCAAATGAAATAATGTTGAGGATAAGTTAAGTAAATAGGTATCTAGGTATTATGTTTGCTGTCTTGGAAATGTTAACTACAAATTGTCATTTATTTGAATTTGGAAAAGTAAATTGAATACAAAATGATATTGGTGACCTACATAACTGCAATTAATAACATAAGGTACATTTAAAACGGACCGATCAGAGAATTTGATCAAAACAAAAAAGATAGAAGCAAATAAGGCACCTTGAAATATCCTCCTTGGTAAAGGGTTTCCGGTGGTCCGAATATGGCCACTTCCCACTCTCGTAGGTTATCCTCGATCAACTTGACCCTGAATCCCTCGACAGGTTCATCCTGGAGACTCTTGTACTCGTGTGCTAAGGCTCTGTGGGCGCTTGACGACAGTATCTGATTGATAGCCATAAATAATGTGTCGTCGTATCGATCAGCACGTTTGTAGAATATTAATGTTGCGAATTTGATATCGTTACGATATGGATTTCGGAAATAAAAAGGTAATCGAAAAACGTCTCACAAAAGGCGCATAATTACGACGCTGTGGCGGCGGTATTCTTCAAATGACGGTGGCAAGCACACTGCGCATTATTTTCTTTATTGTTATTTGTTACAACAATTGTTATTAAGAAAACGAGACGAGCACGCGCCACACAGAATGACGACGATGCACTGCACCAATATACGATTATTGCACGGCCGTGTGCGTGCGCGTACGATGTTTATTCGTTGCGGTCGTGTCGGATGTAATATTTTTTATGTAATCGTCCGACGAAATACGACGACGCGGCTACGGTCCGAAAGTTGTGGCTTGTGCGTAGGTAATAATAGTAATAACAACGATAACAACGATATGGTTTTTTTTTTTATATATATATATAATATTATAGTTACTACTATTGCACGTATATCATAACAACAATAACAATATGTACGAGTGCGACTTGTGAGTGTCGAACTCGACGGTATCCCCGTACGGCAGGCTGTACTCTGGTGCCCGTGGTGGTGGTGAATGGTACGGTGAACGGAGAGTGCGGCGGGAGCGTGTAAAAAATAGCAAAAACGAACGAAAAAAAAAAAAAAACAATAACAAAGATAACGGGACGACTTGGAACGAAGAGGAAACGCAGCGCAGATCGTGGACGGCGGCTGCTGAGTCGTCGCGCGCGTTGTGAGTGGTGTTACGCCGTTACGGATTGCGATGGTATCGGAAAGGCCGAGACGGCATCGGACGGGGACGGTGATGGAGCGAAAACAAGGGAAACGTAAACGTTTCACTCGACGGAACGATACGATACTATATGTTACATTATATCTATAGATATTACGTTTTTTATTATCATATTTTATCAGCGTAAGACTGTGGTGGAGGAGTGAGGACTACGTTCGTCACGCGGTGTGAGACGTGAGTGTGTGACGGAGGCGGGAGGCGCACAATGGAACAAGGTTGCCACTTGCCAGGCAGCCGAGAACAGCTGAGCGGTGTCGGTCGACTTACTCCGTACTCGGCGTACTCACTACTCAAACTCTACCCGTGTACAACGTGCCACTGTGAGTGAGGCTGTGCGTCGTTGTCGTTTGATAGTTGGGCAGTGGGTGTATGAAAAAATAAAATAATATGTTCTCTGTATTGGGTTTTGTTAAATAAAAATTTAATTTTCTTTTATAATGTAGCTAAACAGTAAACATATGAAATCGAAGTCAACGTTAAAATAAGAGGTATAAATTTAATCCAATCTCGATTTTAAATTTTTT
>VUJU01005514.1:0-13531 GCA_009835225.1 Aphis craccivora
AGTTGGTGTCTGTTTGCATGTTGAGTTGGTTGAAATACAGCTAGTATTTAAATTTTCCTCATTTGGCTTTTCAAAATAAGTACCTTATAAATATAACAGTAATTAATAGTGAATATTTTAAGATAAGTTGAAAATAATAGTTATTAATTATTTAGTATTATTTATTACTAAGGTAATAGGCATGTAAAATGTATGAACTACTTACAAAAACTTGACGAATTCGTGGAAGAAAAGTTGTCCAATATATACTTTGGTACTTTTGTACATTCTTTTTTTATATGTGTTGCCATTCTGGTGACATTTTCTTTGTATGGTTTGTTACAATATTTACATAAATACTTGTCACCATGTCTTATGTAGCATTTATTTTTTATAACTTTTGGTTTCATCTTTGTTAGATATATTAATTTGTATTATTATAAAATAATTAAAAATATATATATTATTTATATAAAATATAATATAACTAATTCACATAAATGGCAATAAGACGTAATAGAGGGAATAAACAAAGACAATTTTAATCATGCTTATTCCTGCATGTTTAATACAGTACAACGAGCAAGTATAAATGTGTAACTGTTTAAGTGTGTAACAGTCACATATAACAAGTAACGACAGAACGAGAATATGGTCAGTGTTTACTTTTAAATTAATGTATAAATAGATTATAAACTAAAATATAGTGAATTTTATTTCGTCGTATTCACGTATAGGATACACTGACTTTGGGTGAAACCGTTGATTATAAACACTAGTACCTATTTATAATAATCAATGATATAATTTATTCCGCTTGTAATACCATTTAAAATAAGGGGTCACTCAATTCTTTCTATGGTAAAAAAAAAATTACCAAGTAAAAATAAACTCGGTAAAATTTACGTAAATTTACTTTTACCCGTAAATTTTACCGGGTAAATTTACTGAGCTCACATCTCTACACATATAGAATGTAAATTAGGCAATAGGTAGGTCAATAAATTAATATATTTTAAGAAAGCATTACTTTAAATCCAAACTAATGCATATTTTCATCGAACATTTCATCATATTAATATTAATAATATTATTATTTATAATTTATCACGGATTAATTAAAACACGAACGGTGGATACATTCTTGATTAATTTATAATATGTATAATGTATGTATATGTGATGTATTCTACTATACAGGTACATTTATATGTATTATAAGCTGAATGGTTTGATAGTGAACATATCGTTTTATTTATATTGGTTCAATAGTTGTACTTAAAAATTAAAACTGTTTGGTGTTTAAGTTAAATGTACTATTTTAATAGTTTTATCGTCAATTACTACTCAGTGGCCCACTGGCCCCCGCCCCACAGTCAATTTAATACTTTACACTTGCTACATTTAATTTGAAGACGAGTTATAACAAATGATCTTTACAGCACGCCAAATTATTAGCCAATGACTTTAAAAATATTATTCATAACTGAAATTTAAAATAAAATAAAAATATTAATTATTATCGATAACACCGTTTGCTACTTAAACGTCTTAAACCTATACTTAAAGTGTTTGTAACTTTGTATAAGATACCTGTGACACGATTGTCTTAGTTTGCAATATCTACTAGTATAGGTAGGTACTCGTATTATTATTCTAATTAATTATTACTAGAATTGTATTGACTGCAATCTAAAAATCTCAAATCTAAATATTCATATATAGCCATATATCTAGGTCTATATAATTTTTTCCGGAGTCGGTAAATTATGTTTATACGAAAAAGATCATTGTCATAATATATTACGTAAATTGCAGCTCTGGTATTTTTGAAATGTTCATAAATTAAACCTCTATAATATATTCTATTTATTAAATTTTCCAGTCGGCAAAACAATTCAAAGATAAGTAATAAATAATAATCTATCAAGTAATATATAATAATATTATGTTTACCATTCACCATTATAATTTATAACTAGCATTTATAACTCATAATATGCAGTATTCAGTTAACTAATGATACCTACTGGCTATTATTAAAACTTTAATTTCATAAAATTAATTATGAAAAATGTGCATATAATACTCGATCTTCGCTATATCCTATCAAAATTACCAGTTCTTAACTTTTTTGGAATTACATGATATATTTGACAATATGGTTTTTTTAAAGAAATAAAAATAAAAATTGTTTGTTATAAAATACTTTAATAGTACCTAATGAAACAATTAATATAGTAGGTAGATTTTTCTACATATATAATAAAAATATATTTTTAAACGTAATTTACGTATAAATAGAAAATATTTAGGCCAAAATTAGCATATGTATACAATATACAAGGCCTGCGATTTAAACAAAAAATTAAAAATCTTCAACATATTTTTATAGCCGGTGTTAAGTATTAATTTTCTGTATAAATATAAAATTTATTTTCCACATTTCTTAAAACTTAATAGTAAAATTGAATGCTAAATTTATTGAGTTTTATTTGCAAGCAAAAGGAAGCTTTTAGGGAAATTCACTTATCATTTCGTTTGTCATTTATATAATATAATTTTATTTTGTGATTTAAGTTCAATGACCGATTAATCATAAATAAAAAAAATCATACTTTTTGGTTACTTACTTGTGGATATCAACTTTTTTTGAAATAATGTTGACTATAAAATCAACCAAATACTATAATATATTTTATATAATTTTAGAGATTCTGAGGAATTTATATTGAAATTCTAATATATTATGTAAATTGAAAACCGTTAAATTTATGTCCATTCGATTATGGCAGTTGTTGTCAACAACCATTCAACTGATAAAAGTCCTTATGTCTGTTAGCTTTAATTACACATCAAAGCAACATTTCTATGGAACGATAGAACCATCAACCAACTTATAATATAAAATATTAACAGTTAAAATTATTTTAATTTCTTAATAGTAGAATATTGATTCATAAATATTTATAATTATATACTTGCATTTATAAGAATATAATTAATGGTCATTAATATATTATGATTACTTCATTAAGGATAAATCATGTAGGTATTGTGATTTTGTACTTATAATTCTATAAGTTAATACATATTACCTGTTTGAAATTGTTGTGTCTATTACTATACGATGATCATTATTATGATTTTTAGTTAGTTTATTTAAGTTATAGGTAATATTAAAACTTTAAACAAATATTTAAAATCTTTAAGAAATATTTTCCACATTTATGTTCCTAATAATTCCCAATTGTTATTTATAAATTGTTACTCAAATACTCGATTAACACTTAACAGTTTACGAATTTATATTTTTTTGTGGTTACCTACATAACTTTAACGGTAATGTTAAAAACAAAAAAATAATTATGAGTTAATGTAATATTAAATTCATAATGTTGTTGATTTAGTAAATTTTCAAATGGTCATTAATCATTATTAATTAATTATAATACCAATGAGCTCTGTTATAAAAACCATTGCCTCTTTGTCACAGTTTAGAAGGTATTATACTTAGTAAAAACTAAAAATCATAATTATATTATAGTCGGCCTTACAAAGAAAAATTCGTTACCTACTGTTACTTTTCTGCGGTTATTTTGTTGTGTTTAATGTAATATATTATGGCTAAGTGGTGTTAAAATGACAACACGTCAAGTTCTTCACAGAACATTAATAGATCACACACCGTAACAACCGTAATAAACGTCAATGCCTATGCAATAGTTGTGTTATAATATATGTAAGTAATATTTGGTAAGATCATTATCTTACTTGTATTGTTATTGTGATATATAGACTATATATAGTAATAGATTATAATTACCTAGTATCATAAGGTTTACAATTTTTATAAATAAAATTGGTTTTAATTTTTTTGTACAATAGTGGGTGCATATTAATGTAAATGTAATGAATAATGATCATTGCAATGTTTAAAGTCGACGGCTTTCTACATATTGTGTACTCAGCCGTTACTCGGTTATTTATATAAATATTCCAATGAGTAATGAATAAGTTTAATCAATGCTCAAAGTTCAGTCTCTCACTCTTTTCTCGCATAGGTATTATTAGATTCCTGAAAAATATGTGTGTTTTTATTTAATTAATATTATATTATAATAATAGGTAGGTAGGTACATTGGAACATACGTCGCCGTCGTATAACTTTGTGCGTTATGAATCATGTATAATGTTTTCTACTAAAAAAAAATAAATATATTAAATTATGATAATATAAAACACCTATAATATAATAATTGACCAGTAAATTTGAATAATTTATAGATAACCCTATTTACAATTTATTTTTAACTTAGTAGGCATTATATATTTAAAATCATTTTTCTTAGGAGACAGTTTGATCTTATATACTATTAACATAAACTTTTTATGAACAATGATGTATGAAAAAATCAAATTATAGGTTCATAGGTATACCTAGTAGGTTTCTCAAAAAAAATTTGGTTAGATATAGATTTTGGATGAAGAACTCGGAAACGCTCCTTAATTTTTAGTGACGTTAGTTCCCCCTCAACATTTTTCCCACTTTAATCACTGGAAATAATTGATGTGAAAATCGATTCAACGAATGTAAAATAAAATAATAATAAAAATATTTTTTTTTTCATCTCTGACATTCAATTGCGTAAAATGCATACAATTTATACTCATCAACCAATTCGGGTCACAACTCACAAGTATCATTTCACTTTTTTCATATATTGGTATAGGCACCTATGTATAATGAGTAATGACATAGGTATCGTAACCTATTCTAGCTACGTGCTATACGGAATTTAAAGTTAATCTATCATTACGAGTAATATTACGAAATTCGGGGATCGCTTGTACATTATGTCGGAAATTTTGTCTAGTAGAAAAATATAGCAAGCCCGGGGGCATTTAGGTGTATTTAGGACGCACGCATTCCGCAATAAAATATAATACCTAATGATTTATCTATACGTGTATGGTGTTTACGTTACATTCATGAGAAGCCAGTGCCGTTTTACAACGGACGTTTGACGGCTAGAAGAGTGTTGTGGCTCTAGGAAATTTATGAAAGGCCATAATCCACAAGTATCGCTTTCCAAATTCTATATCAATCATAGTTCACACTAATTGTACGGATGCGCAACACTATCAGACGGTACTTAAGTCTTAATAACGTGCGCGCACTTTACGTGAGTATAAACCTATATAGGTACTAGGTATTAATTCACGAGTTCATGAAATATTATTTTTGTAGATAGCACCAACCAATTAAACTGGTAATCGCAAAAATTAATTTATTTGAGCTCTTCTTACGAGTAACTGCATAATTTGCATTCTGTAGTAGATATAGTTGAACTCTCGTTGCCCGAGTGACCAAATCGTACGAATACAGTATCAGTATGAATTTATTTTTATTTATTGAAAGTATAATATAGGCTGGTCTCTGGTAAGCCAATGGTTACACTGTAATGCACTACGAATAGGTACCATTTATGTATAAACATAGTTTTGAAATATTAATAATCAAAATTGATGGATACTTTACAAGATAATTTATGTGTTATGTTACGAAGAAGAGAAAGACGGTTCTATATTGCTTTATTGCAGAAAATTCGTATGGTATACTTACAAGGGGCTCGTTAGCAGCATATTTTGTGGTAAATACTGCGAACATAAAACTGATATTTATCAGTTATTATATAAAGAAAAAAAAAGGAACATCGAAATGAATGTAACGAAAGAGATAATATATGGTGAAGACTGTAGAGCCTATTTTATCTGAAAGTAACTACCAAGTAACTAGGTATTGTTAAGAAAACCTAAATTTTAACCATATTATAAATTATCGTAATGTATAGTATCTGGCTGTATTGTAATAAGAAATTGTGTTTTGGCGTTTTCTATTGAAAATTTAATTAAATAATCTTAGAATACAACAATCATACATTTATCTTAGTTTTATTTGTTATGACCTTATACATCATATACCTACTACCTAGTATATTATGATCTAAGGTTATTATTAAAGCTGGCATTTTTATGTAATAGCATGTTTCGAAACGTTGGTTCTTAAGTATAAAATGTGAATTGGATGGTACTGATTATTTTAAAGTTATTATTTTTTTTTTTGCATTTTATTGCATTTTTGACAAAATTAACTTTAAATGCATTTTCTTAATTTTTAGAACATTTTTCATTATTTGTTCATTAAATAAACAAAAATTGTTGTGATTAACAAGAGACTTTTGACAAACTGTCTACAGTACGAATAATGAATTATATAGATTATAGAACGACAAGTTATCGACTATCGTCAATAATAATTTTATCATGTAGTTGTCTCGATAAGTATTACTAATTATATGCAGTGAAGACGAACTCGGGAATACCAATAGTTGTAAATTTCCAAAAAGTTGTATTTAATTGGCGAGTGAAAAAAATAGTCAGTAAAATATTTATTAATAGTAGTAAGTATAAACTGTAAAGTATAAAATATATAGTAGGAAGATCGGTGCCACTGGATTTAGGTGTTTTTCAACTACATAGTTATCACTTTGTACAAAAATATAAAATTTGAATTTAAATTACGTAATTTATGTAAATAACGATTTGTAATCATTAGGTAGGTAATTATATATCCTAATTTTTTTTTTCATTAATTTACTGTTTTTTTAGCTTCTAATTATTTTATTTTGAATTTCTAATTTTACCCGCAACTGCGTACTTTGTCTTTTATTGTATGGTTGAAGAACCCGCAAGTCTCGGTAATCACATCTAACTATCTAAGATCAAAATACACATTGCAATCGTTAATGACTAGGTAGTAAAGAGTAATTATTATGCAATAAAGACAATGTTGTTATGAAATGAATATTATGAGCTCCAGTAATTTAATGGTCTCTTCGAATCTGAGGAAAGGAGGTTATAATGGTTTTACGAAAACTATTGATGACGAAATATTCAAAATCCTTGGATCTGAGCATCAATCATCTGTAAGTATTTACTATTTTACTTAGTTTTGCTTGTAAAAAAAATATAATAGCAAGTATCTTTAGTTAAAATTGAATCATTACATATAACCCCGTAAGATTTTTATTACTTCTCCGCTCATCTAAACTTAAAATACCTATAACAGCCGCTACTACCTATTAGTTCAAACTTCGATTTTTATACATGGTTATACTCAGCTTCCCGTAATCTGAAATAAAAAATGTATTATAGTTTTTTTTTTTTTGATAATGTCAATATTTTTTGAAACAATAAATGATTAAGAGTAAAAGTTATGTATTGTATTTACGTGTATCTATGTATTTATACTATAATTATTTTTTTTTTTAAAGAAGGCACACAGTATAATGTAATTAGATCATTAGAGGATTAGACTAATTAATAATTGGAGTTATATAAAAATAAATTAGTAACTATAGTAAGTACTATTCATAGCATTATACTATTGTCTATTACATAATATGCTGCCATGCTGGTATACAATTAATACACAAATATATGTATAATATTAATATACTTATATAAGAATTTAAAGGGAAAAATTGTTACTGTACTTACCACATTTTCATTCACTAAATTTAACCCCTTCTTTAAATTAATATCCTATTCATACCACTACTCACATTCATTAAATTAAATATAATTTATTTATCACCCTTACTATTGAAATGTATTGAACTATTTAATTTACACATGACATATTAGACGACAATTAACGTAATTATAATTGATTTTGATAAATTGCCCCATATATATATATTATATTATTTGATTACTAAAGTATCAATATAGATTATAAATACTTTTTTAACCTCGATGAAATATCAAATAGTACATATTTTTAATCACTCTGATACAGAAGTGTAAATATTTCATTTAATTGAAAATGTAATACAATACCTATACGGCTATACATATATTGTACACATACAAATGCAACCAAACTGTGTTATGGCCAATTAAGTGGATACTTATTTGATTAAAGTTTTATATTGTAAAAAAAATCTTAAAAAATTAATTACATACGATGATAACATTGATAACTATAGAATTTATTATTATTGATAGTGTGATGTTATAAAATAAATAAATAACTTGACCTTTTATAGATTTTGTATGAGTTTTATTGTTATTTTTGATCAAGGTTAATTATTCGTATTAGATAGAATATATCGCGCGTTTTCCGAATTTTCTATGAAGTTGAAGAACCATGAAGGTGATAATCAGTTATTAAGCTATTGTATAGCTTTTATCGCGGGCCAAGCGAGGTGACTAGTATACGGTGTTATAGAGCGTGATTTATGTTTTAAATGTTATGTGACACCAAAAGGGAAATTGCATTGTTGGTCTTCAAGTAAAAAAAAAAAAAATACTCTCTCTGAAAAGTTCTTGACAAGAAAAAAATTATGATTAAAATTTCCTTTTTTTTTTTAGTTATTAAGCCTGTACAAATGCATAACATATATACTATATGTTATATAGTTATTACGTACAATGTTGTATATTTTTTAGTGGGTTGTCTCATTAGTATATATTTGCATATTGTCATCAATTATTATTATTTATCCGTAACCGTATTATGCCTATTGAAACACCTCTCACAATATAATTAGTGGGTACCTACAACCTACCTATCTATAATAATGGTGTAATATTATATACCTACCTAATATTCATGATGTCATGGTACCAATGATACCATCATTTAATTGTTTTATTATTCATTTTATTATTATACTACCATAATGTACCAGGTATTTATATTATTTCAAATGCCATTATTTACATTAAGGTGCTAAAAAAAAGAGTAATAATAATTTATGTTTGAACGCCTCGTTTATAAAGAAATTAGTTAATATATATGTTTGAATACTGTATATAATTATAATTATCTAGGTACTATATCGTTTTGTAACTCGAAATACGTCTCTGCCGAATTTATTTGTTTTTTCTTATATAGTACCTATTAACTATAATAAGTACCTATAGATAAATTAAATTAAATTACATTTTAGAAAAACAGTTTTCTATTTTTTTCATCCTAAAATTCTCAAAATTCGTATAAAACAATTGCAAATAAGAAGATTCATTTTAATTTTTAAAATAAAATAAAAAAAATAATATGATTCTATTATTACAATTATTATTCACTTTACAACTCTTGGATTGTTTCGGTTATTTAACTATTTATAACACAACTACATATCTTTTTAACATCAATATTTCAACATTTATGCTGGCAATTATTGGATTTGTAACCCACTGACCATTGTCCAAATTCAAAGAGACAAATATTAAAAATATGTAGGCAGTGGCGTATTTACGGGGGTGGTCCAAGAGTCTGGACGGGGGGCCAGAGGAAAAATACTGATTCATATTACTGCAGTTTATACCTAAGCAATTTGTATTCTGTGTATTCTGATAACGGTTTCCAAATTACGGCTAAATATAATATGTGATAAAGGCAATAGGTATTAGGTATATAGTTATCAACTATCATAGTTTATGTATTATACAATAGAAAATTTTTGAAAATACGCCACTGTATGTAGGTACCTAACGATTGGACGTTTATCTTTGAATATTAATATTCAATTAATTATTATTATAATTAATTAATTATTTATTTATGATTTATGATATACAACTAAATATTATTTTATATGCTTGTATATGCATTTACAATAAAAATATTTTAATCTAGAAAATTAAGAAATATGAATGTCGTAGTTCCCAAATTTATATTTAGTTGCAGCATTTTAATTCCAAAATATTTTTTCAGTATAAAAATATATACTAAATTATTATATATCTAAAATAATATATAGGTATATGTTTATTGTATACAGGGTGTATCAGATAGAACTTACTAAAAAAAAAAAAAAAAAATGATGCTAATTAAACGTACAACAAAAATTGTGAAAATTATATAATTTATAATCTAATAAATTTAAGAAATATACTCATATCAGGAAATTTCCAAAAATAATATTTTGAAAGAAGTTATAACGCTCCAAATTAATATATACAAAAAAAAATTGATATTTTAAAAAATTCTAAAAAATAAACTAATTGATTTAGATAAATATTTTTACCATCAAAATTTTTCTTTTAATTAGATTTACAAATTGGCTATTTTGAATTTTTCCAGTAAAAATTTAATCAAATTTAGTTTTTTTTATTTTTACTATAAAAAATAAAAAAAATTTTATATTGTATGTGTAGCGCAAGTCTTTTAATAATAATAAAAAAAAAATATATTAATAAGAACAAATGCTATTCTAAAAGTCAGTTCTATCTGTTACACCCTACATATATATATATTCTTAAAACATTTAAGTTGTCTATGAAAAAAATTATTAATTGATTACTTGAGTGCTTACAAATATTGACATTTATTTTGACAGTCGATGTTTAAAAACAATAACTGTTTTTACATGGTTTGATTTTAAGAAACATTAATCATTATACAGGTAAATTATTCATTAGCCATATCACAATACTCGTGGTTATTGTACTGGTTCGTACATTTATTATATTTTATAAAAGACAGATATATAGATATAGAAATGATAATAGTGTTAATACTATTATCAAATTTTGTTGTTTTATATCACGATTATAAATAGAATAATCACAGATACATACAATTTTATACTATTTGATTCAATTTTAAAAGCATTGTGTTGTTTTTTTTTTATATGATAATTCATGGTTTTTTTTTATTTCTAAATATTAAATATTAATTAATATCTCTAAATATATATTTTTGAAATTTTTTCTTTTTGGTTTAGTTGTTTTTAAATAGATTATAATTTTTAAATATTTTATTGCTTTGCCAATGTCAAAATATTCAGAGGCGCAAACTAATTCAAATAATAAGGGGGCAAAACAAAAGTATTCAATACCCACCTATTAGAAAAAAATTCGCTGTACTAATTTATGTATAAATAATAATAAAATGTATCCAATAAAAATAGAAAATATAATACACATTGTGAGATAACAGTATGAAGGGTTAGTTGCCTCCCCTGCTCCCCTAGATTTGCGCCACTGAAAATATTTGAGCAAGAGAAAAAAAATCAATTGATTATAATTTAGTATTTACGACTTACAGTATATTATGTTAATTAAATTATCTTATATTGAAATATAATAAATTATAATTAATGTATACCTAGTCACCTAGATCAAAATAAGTTTTTCACTAATTTATCAGCCTATAGGTATTATATTATATTATTATATTTCACTGTTTCGTTTTTAAAAAAATTATATTTTAGTTTGAAAAGTAATTAATGTATTAGTAATATAATTATTATCTTTTTGGTTGAATATTTATTTTTAACAAAAAGATTCTTTCAAACATTGCAAGTAGCATTATTCAATAATAATTATAATAAACATTTTTTAAGGGAACAGGGAGTAATTCATTAATTGTATTAAATAAATTAGGTAAATTTTAAGAACTTAAACACAGTATGATTTCAATACAAATTGCTGAAGTAAAATAGAAAATATATTTGATTTTAAGTTAAAACAATTATATTATAGTATTAGATTCAGATTATAAATAAGATAATACTATAATAGTTAATAGAAACATATTGTATACAAATGTACACTTAAAAAATATTGTATTTCTCATGCATAGTGTAGTTACACCGATCAATTATAGTTAATTAAAAAAAAAAAAAATGATTGTTTGGAATCATAGTGTAATAAATAAATTATAAGAATAATACAATACAATCTTAACATTGAATATAGTTTTAAACTATATTACATTTCAATGTGCATTACTAACTGGATATAATCTGTAGTCATCAGTCTTATGAATGGCACTGATGGTAATGTTGAAGATCAGTGACATTTGTTAAATATCATAATACAGAATATTGTTAATTTAGCTCATATAAATATGAAATATATCAACATACTAAGCTTTATGGTACAATGTTTTCTGCTAACTCTAACATAGATTCATTGAAGCTAATAGAATTTAAAGATGTGAAGGAAGTGTTGACGTTTAGTAAGTCATCCAAATTATTAACACTATTGGACGGAATATCAGTGTTCAAATCCTAAAACATAATTTATATTAATAGCTAATTCTAAATATAAAATAATTTTAAATTGTAATAATAAATAATTTAACATACCTTAACTTGATTAGAAATTAAAAACAAGTCTTCTGTTCTATCACATGCCTGTAGCTCATTATCATTAATTAATGTAGCATTTATATAATCAATTTCTGAACTACCTTTTTGGAATTTTGTTGTTAGCTCCCATACTGTAGAATTTTTATCTTTCATGTGTATCTATAATAAATTATGTCAATTTAATTAGTTATTAAATTAATATACATTTACATATACGTTTTTTAGTTTGATTGTATATTTATAATTTATATGCATTGCATACAAAACTTCACACAAATTAAAGTTCAAGATTGTAAATAAAACTACAAAAACAGTTTGTACATTTTTCAATATATTTGATCAGACTTTGAGTATTTTTAAAAGATAATTAATAAAATTAAAATGTATAATTAATTTAAATTATTCAAAAGAATTGTTTAAAATAAAAAAAATGTTGTTGCATCACTTTTAAACTTAATTTGACTTATTAATAAAATATAAACGTTATACTTTACTTTTCTATGTTTGTTAAAATTTGTCACTGTTGCAAAATCCTTGTTACATAAATCACAATAATATGGTTTTTCGCCTAAAATAATAAATTACAGTGTTTTTTTAATAGAAAAATAAGAATAAAATAAAATAAAAAATATTTCAAACAGTCTATATTTATCACCTGTATGTGTACGAGAATGCCTGACCAGCGCTGTACGGTCAACAAATTTTTTTGGACAATATTCACAGTTATATTGTAGATCATTGTAATGACGCCTTAAATGAATTTTCAGAGTGTTATTATGAGGAAACGATCGTTCACAAACTGAACACTTGTAAGGTTTAGCACCACTGTGACATCGAATGTGAGTTTTCAACTAAAAAATATAAAAACAATAAAACAAACATAACAAATAGATGATTAATTACAAACATATTCACACCTGAGATGATGTTCTAAATGATACTGAACAATATTCACAACTAAAAGGTTTTTCTCCAGTATGTATTCGCATGTGTTCTTGTAGATTTCCATTTTGATAATAACTTTTTTTACATACTTTACATACATACTTTTTATCACCTAAATAATAAATATAAAATGAATAACTCACATTTAAAAATAACTTAATATTTTATTATAGAATGGAAATTAATACCAACTATATTGATTTAATAATAATTTAGCTACATTTAAGAAGTCAAAAAAGAAATTATTTACCCTTATGAGTTTTTAAATGAGTATTAAGCCCATTTTTATGAGCAAAGGTTTTATTGCAATATTCACATGAAAATCTTTCAGCAACTTTCACGGTTGCAGTATCACTTGGTATTGATTGTTCTTCTATAACCAGAAATATAATTGTCAGTTTTATATATTCAATATTATGTTATTTATATTTAATTTG